>PVKB01002659.1:236758-260995 GCA_004027205.1 Ctenodactylus gundi | reverse complement strand
CTATGTGCCGTTTCTGTTTCTCCTTCTGTATTCATTCCCCAGTTCTATCCTAAACCACAGATTCCTCCACTCTGGAAATGCTGCCTTTAATCTTTAGTAGAAATTGTACTCCTTGTATCTTACCAGCCAGGCCCTAATTATTTTACTCTAGGAGTTTGCAGGTGGCCCTGTTTCTTTATTGCCTTAACTTTTGCTCGTCTTCCTTCCTCACTTCGACTGTTGTAATGACCATGTACGGAGAAATTCCTTATAGTTTTGAGTGCTGACACCAAAAACCATTCTAAAACCCTCCCAAATACGAAAAACAAAACCAAAAAAAGCCTTGGTCAAATGTCTAACTTAAAAACCTATGTTAGGATTTGGGGTGTAGCACAGGGGTAGAGTATGTGTAAGGTCCTGTGTTCATTCCCCAGGACTAAAAGGCAGAAACCGAAAGCCTGCAGCAGTTTTACTCCTAACTCTTCCTGTATTTCCTGCGTTCCTGCCATCCCAGGCTGCTTGTGATTCCTGT
Organism: Ctenodactylus gundi; assembly: GCA_004027205.1. Lineage (NCBI taxonomy): Eukaryota > Metazoa > Chordata > Mammalia > Rodentia > Ctenodactylidae > Ctenodactylus > Ctenodactylus gundi. The sequence goes on along the minus strand of PVKB01002659.1, from coordinate 260,484 downwards.
GCCCATGTGTGCACCTCTGTTGGGTGAGAGTGGAGAGAGGAGTCTGAATACAGAAAGGGGGCTCAGCTGTCTGTGGGCTCAGGAGTGACTTCACGGAGGCTGACACTGAGCTCAAAGGATGAGTTTACTTTGACTTTCCTCTTAGTGTCTTTTATTTGACTTCAGCTTGGTATTCCACTTCTAAGTTCCGGAGAGAACAATCTGAACTCACATATTTGTGTTGTTGATACATACATCACTAGATGTCTTTGAACATCCGTGTTTTCTGTCGTCTGCTAGGGTGAACGTGGATGCTTAGTGACATCCCCTTGGTGGCACAGGACCAGTGCCACCACGTGTACAGATTTACAGTGTAGCCTGTGTGGGCAGTGTGTAAAGCAGCAACAACAACAACACAATCGATATTAAGTCATTTTTTCATCTTTTGGGGCATGGCGTCTGTGCAGAGAGTTTTTACCAGACTGGTTGTTTGCTTTTGGTATCACTTTCTCATTTTTCCCAAATTTACTTAAATTTACTTAATAAATTAATTCATTAATTTTGAGACAGGGTCTCGCTCTGTAGCCCAAGCTGGTCTTGAACTCAACTCAGTCTGCTTATGTGAACCTCTCAAGTGTTGGGATTATAGGCGCGCGCCACTATGTCCACCTTATGTGGTGCTGGGGAATCGAACTCTGGTACTCTGGCAAGCTCTTTAACCACTGAGCCATTTCTCCAGCCCTCTAATTTTTTTTGACATTGCAATTTATTGGATAGTTTTTTTACCCACTGATTAAAATGCCGTTGTCGTTAATACAAAAGCCTCATGACTAATGTTTGGTTTTAAAATTCATTGCTGAAATAATTAGTATTTGTTTTGATATCTAATAGAAAAATTGTGTATTTGTACTCTTTCATTCTATTAGCTAATCTTATTTTTTTATTTCACATAAACTTGAGAAGCCATACCAAAAAAACAAGAACAATTTCATTAGGATTTTGACTGGGATTGCATTTGGTTTATAGGTTAATTTTTATGTATTTTCCCCCATTTTATTGATATGTATGTATGTGATATATAATGTTTACATTGAACTTGAGTAAGTTTTATTTTGTAAGAATTACATTTGCCCTTTCTTTTCAGAAATAAGTCTTTCTAAAAATTCAGGTTTTGTGTTCTTTATCATAGTAGCATCTTGTGTGTGTGTGTATGTTTGTGTGAGTGACAGTGTGTGAGCGTGAGAGCGGGAGTGTGAAGGTGGCTACGAGCAAGCTAGTGAGCATGGGTGGAGGCAGGCTCCCTACCATGGAGTCTTCCTAGTAATGGGTATTGTATTGCATGAGTAAGAGCTTTTCCTATTTTATTTTTAATTGGCTATTAATGCTCTGTAGGAAAACTATTAATTTTTTCTATTAATCTAGTATCTATATTAGAGAATTCTCTCTCTGGTTGGATGGTTTTTAGATGAGTGGTTTGGATTTTCTTGTCAGACAGCCATTTATTTACAACCAGTGATGGTTTCTGTCTCTTCTAGAATTCATACTCTTTCTGTTTCAGATCACTGCATTGGCAGAGTGCAGTACTGTCCAAATGACACACACTGAGAGCCATAAATGTGAGCCATATATGCAATTTTTAATTTTTAGTTGGTTTTTTAAAGGAAGTGAAAAGAAACAGGTGAAATTAATTTTAATATATCTCTTATAAGTGCAGATACAATGAATGTAAAAGTCACTAGTTAGCGATTTTACTTTCTGTTTTTCATATTAAATCTTTGGGATCTTATGTGTGTTTTATAGAGCACATCTCGGTTTGCACCAGCCATTATTTTAGGTTTTCTCTAGCATCATAGCTAATGTTTACTACGTCAGATAGCACAAGGCTGGTATCCTAACTTACTGTAGTTAGGATCATAATGGGCCTCTCTCTTAGTCCTTAGTTAAGTGGAAGTTGCTTTTGAGTTTGCTGTTTCCTGTGTGTTTCTAATACATACTTTCTTTAAGTCAAACTTTTTTTTTTTTTTTTTTGAGACAGGGTCTTGCTCTGCAGTTCAGGCTAATCCTGAACTCACGACAATCCTTGACGTGTCCATCTAATTTTATTTTTTTCGAGACAGGGTATTTGTCTGTCTCCCATCGAATTTTTTATTTTTACTAATTTCTTCCCATCTAATTTTTATGTGGTGCTGGAGAATTGAACTTATTGCCATTGCATAGTAGGCAATTGCATGAGCTAGGCCTGCAGCCCTGAGAAAGAAGTTGTCTTTTAAAGTTAATTGCTTTCCTTAAAAAAAAATACTACTGACATGATTATAGCTTTCTCTTCCCACAACCTGTTAATAAGAGAATGATAATAATGGAGTCCTCATGGTGAGGCAGCTATGTACTTGGAAACAAACCATCCTTGAATATATGTTGTTATTCTTCTCTTACCTTTGTTGGATGAAGTGTGCTGATATTTTGGGTTTTTTCCCCCCTCATTTTCATTCCAGAGATTGTCCTTCGTGGTAAAATTCATTCTGGAATCACTGTTACACACAATTGTAAAAAAGATGACAAAATCTGAGATGGGTTCTGGCATAAATGAAGTTGTCATGCTGGGTGTGGTGATAGACGTTTGTAATCCCAGCACTCTGGGAGGCTGAGGCAGTAGGATCACAGGTCAGAGCCCAGTCTGAACGACTTGGTGACTTTAGCAGGATGTTGTCCCAAAAAAAAGTGCTGGAGATACAGCTCAGTGCAAAGGACCCAGTTCAATGCCTAGTTCTCTGTACACACAGACACACACACACACACACACACGCACGCACGCACACACACACACGTATTTGAGAACTTTTATCAGAGGAATATATACATGTGGTTAAGTTTTTTTTTTTTTTTAAGATACTTGCCTGGTCTGGTGGCACATGTCTGTGGTCCTAGCACTTGGGAGGTTGAGGCAGGATGATGGCTGTGAGTTTGAGGCCAGCCTGGGCTACACAGTGGTTCAGGACCAGCATAGACAATACTCAACTGCACCCCCCCCCCCCCCCCCCCCCCCCCCCAAATGTATACATATAGTGTCTGGCTCTGTAGTCCAGGTCAGTTCTGAACTCACTGTGTAGCCCAGGCTGGTCTTGAACATAAGGCAATCCTCCTGCCTCAGCCTCCTGAGTGTTGGAATTATAGGTGTGTACCACCATGCCCACCTCATGTGGTACATTGCTTTATAGGCAAATGCGCTAAACACTGAGCAGCAACCTGAGCCCCAAAGACAATTTTAAAGTAATTTCTTCGCAAAGCTTGTTTGTGAAATGTAAGTTGTGTCCTTGCCTGTCTACATATAGATTATTACTTGGAATTGATGGTAAAATCAGATGAGAATTGAATACTAAATTAAAATGAATTTCCCTCAAAATTTAAAAGGTATTGTTTGCTATCTGATTTCTAGTGTGGATGTGACTTTTGAGGCAATTATGATTCTCCTTTAGAGGAAAGATTACCATAAATTCTGTTTTTTCTGGATTATCGTTAGATTGTACTTTTCAATATACCTTTTCAGAGCTTCTTTTGCTCTAAAGAGTGTCCTTATTTTGAGACAGGGTCTCTCTTGGTAGTCCAGGCTGGTCCTAAAACTCACTGTGGAGCCAGGCCTTGCTTCAGCTCACTGTAGCCCTCCTACCTCCGCTTTGCTTGTTGATCAGTTATAGATTTGTAGATGATCCACCCCCGTTCCCCTCACTTCCTTTTGTTATAGTGTCTGTCTGTCTGTCTTTCTTTCTCTTTCTTTCTTTCTTTCTTTCTTTCTTTCTTTCTTTCTTTCTTTCTTTCTTTTTGATACAGGGTCCCTCTTAAGTCACCACATTTTCCAGGCCATACTCAAACTTGAGACCCTCTTTGCCCCAGGATCCTCTGTTTCAGTTGCCCAGGGTGCTGGGCTTACAGGCTTATGCCAGTGCTGGTGCTTGGAAGTGACCTGCTTTTTGTGGGTTCTGGAGAGCTTTTAGGACATTGTTACACTCTTGCTTTGAGAATTTACTAGGCTGGGTTGAGCTCCCGTTTTTTCTCACATTCATTTGCTTGATTCCTTTAGTCTGAAGAATGTTTGTTAGCTCTGGAATGTTTGGCACAGTGCTTCACTTAATTCTACCTCTTATTTTTTTCTTGTTCCTGAAATGTGGCACATCGGTATATTGGGTTAATTTGGTAACTTATTTATTTTTTTATTTAAAAAAAGCCAAATTCTTTGGCTATTCTTCTCTACCTCTTTGTTTTTGTCTTCCTTTCTGGGAAATAATCTCAACTCCATTTTCTTACAGTTGGACTGATTTTTAACTTCTAGCTGCTACTATTAATTATGTCTGAGAGGTTTTTACTACTTTAATTCTTGGTATATAGGATTGTAATTTTGGCTTAAGGATATTGTATCCCCTTTTTCATTGGTAATCATGATTACATAAATATGCGTGGAGGCGCCTTTTCTGTCATTCTGCTTGTTTCTTTTAGGGAGATGGGTTTTTCAACTAAATGGTGATTCAGAACTCCTGTCTTTTATCTAAATTTTAAGTTCTGGAATAGTTTACCTGTTTCTGGTTTCTTTTCCAGCCAATCAGTTGTTTGCGTTGGAACCAGATTTAGCATCATGAAACAAACATCTGCTTTGTCATTCTGCTGAATTAAAATTAGATGACTCTTCAGCTGCCTGGGTGATGTTACTGCCTCTTAACATGGCGTGCACTTGTGGTGGCAGGATTGCTTTTACTTCTTAGGGGTGCTCCAATGAATCAGCACAAACTCGGTGGATTAAAACAATAGAAATTTATTCTCTTGTGGTAGGCCAGAAGTTTGAATCAGTATTACTGGGTTGACGTGAAGGTGCCGGTGCAGAGATTCTGGGGAAGGAACCATCTCTTGCCCTTGCTGTTTTCTTGCTGCACCAGTCTGGTCTTTCAGGCTGCCATCATCAAATCTCTTTGTCTTCTTCGCATCATCTCCTCTATGTGTGGTATTGTATCTTCTTCTGTTGCTGTTTACAACGATACTTGGGTGAAGGTATTTAGAGCTCACTGGATAATCTGGGATCATCTTCTCACACAGTCCTTAAATTAATCACATTTGCAAAGATCCTTTAAATAAAGTAACATTTGCAGGCTCCAAGAATTAGATTCTGATACATTTGAGGTCATTTATTCATCCCATTATGAATACTTAGTTTCTTTTTAATTTTCTTTTTGCTTACATATATCTATGCTTTTGCAAATACTATTACTCTCTGTAGTTATTGTTCTATGTGGACAACAGTAATATATATCTACTCATTTTGTAGGGATTTCTTTGACTGTTGTTTCTCCCTCCTAGACTAGACTGTGTTTCTCTGTTTTCCGAACATAGTCCTTGTACTAACGTAACAGTATTAGAGAAGTTCCTAGTGTAGCAGTTTGCTTTGCTAGGCCTTACACTAGACAAGAAAATTTTTTCCCCCATATTTTATTGATATGCATACATGCAAAATTCAAGGTTTACAATGAAGTTGAGCATTTTGTGCACATAGGTATCTTGTCAGGATGACAAGGGCTTTCCCACTCTCCTTTTGTCCCTCCCTCTACCCACCACACCCTCCCTCCTCCCCCACCTTACTCCCCTCTTTCACTTTGTCTTTTTCATCTTAAGTTCCATAGGTGTTGTGATCTGGGTCTGTCATATCAGAAAGACCATTCGATGTTTTACCTTCTGCTTCTGACTTAGTTCACTAAGCACGATGTTCTCTAGTTTCTTCCATTTGCCTGCAAAAGCCTCCACATTGTTGGACTTTATTGATGCATAGTATTCCATTGTGTATAAATGCCATATTTTGTGTATCCACTGTAGACAAGAAACTTTTTGAGTGTGTTGTGGTTCTTTTTAGAATGAGAAGCCTCAGGTCTAGAGCTGAGTAGCATTTAGTAAATATTTGTTGAAGAGATTCTTAACATTTACTGAGGCCAATTAAATACTGTGTTTTTTACACTAGACCATTTAATTAACACAACAAAGTAGGCCACATTAAGTATACATTGTGCCAAACCTGGTCCAGGACACATTTCTTAAGAGAAATTTACTGGGTCAGAGGACTTTACATTTTCAGCCTTTGCTGCGTGCTGCCAAGTTGCCCTCAAACTGACGACATCTCCTTCCGAGAGCCTGAGTGCCCATTTCCTGTAGCCTTGCTAACACCTGGGAATTTTTTTTTTTTTGTTGTTGTTGTTCATTTAAAGAGAATCTGATGTGAGAAATGATACTGGTTTTTTATTTTCTTGATAATTATTGAAGTTGATCATTTTTGTCAGTGGATGTGTGAATTTTGTGTGTACAGATATGTATTTACATAAGACTGCTTCTGTTTTGTCTATAGAAATTCTACAGATGTGGATGGAAATTGTTTATATCTGAAGCTGTTTTTTTTTTTTATATGGGAAGAAACCAGCACAAGAAATTAAAAAGAACATATATAAAGTATTTTGTCTCCTGGATGAAATTGTCTAGATTTATAGCTGATAAGAAATAGCAGAAAATTTGAAGAACTCGGATATATCTAGTTTGAAGACTTTCTTTCCTTACCCTTTGATTCTAAACATTCCACTTTCAGCTCTGCTTGCTGTCTCTGTGAACTTGGGCTGGAATGTATAAGTGTGTGTGTGTGTGTGTGTGTGTGTGTGTGTGTGTGTGTGTGTATGCTTACATTTTTTTTTTTTTTTGAGACAGCGTCTTGCTCTGTAGTTCAGGCCTGGCCTGAACTCATTAGTTAGTTCAGGCTGGCCTTGAACTCACAGCAGTCCTTCTGCCTCTGCCTCCCAAGTGCTGGAATTACAGGCAGGCCCCACCACTCCTAGCTTATATGGTGCTGGGGAATTGAATGCAGGTCCTTATTGCTTGCTAGGCAAGTGATCTAACCACTGTGCAAATCCTCTGGTCCATGGTGTTAACAGATTTTAATGACTAGTGATAGCTGATCCATTTGCTTTATAGGTGATAGAATTATTGAGATAATGTATATGTGTTTCATACAGTGTCACTCTTTATAATTTTAATAATTACTATTCTTTAGTATTCTAAGTATTCTAATCATAATAAGTAAACTCAATTTTTATAGCATACTTTTGGAGTTTTTTTTTTTTTGACTTTTGGTTATAATTGTTTTTGACAGACTTTTATTGCAGTTTAGATTTAATTGAGAGGAAGAGACAGATTTCTCGATATCCTCCACCTCGGCACACCTATTCTTCACCATCCTCCCCACCACTGGTAATTATAATTGATGAACCTACCTTGACACATCATCATCCCCCAAGGTCCATTATTTATGTCAGTGTTTCCTATTAGTGATGTGCTTTCCTTGGGTTTTGAAAAATATATTATGACATTTATCTACCATCGTAATATCATTCATGGTAATAAACTGCCCAAAGCCCTTTGTGCTTCACTGGTTCATCCCTTCCTTCTCCTAATCTGTGGCAACCACTCATCCTTTTACTGTTGACATAGGTTTGTGTTTTCTTAATGTCATATAGTTGAAATACTGTAGTACGTGAGCTTTTCAGAGCCTTTCTTTGACTTTTAAAAATACATTTAAATCTCCACTTGTTTTTTCAAGGTTTTATGTGAAACTTTTTTTTTAAGCTTTGAATCATATTCTGTTTTCTGGATGTACCATAGTTGTCTTATCCATTTTCCTACTGAAAGAAGTCTTGGTTACTGTATCCAGTTTTGACAATTTAGAACAAGCTTTGATGAACATTCATGTGTAGGTCTTTTTTTTTTTTTTTTTAAATGGGCACCTTTTCTCCCCTTTTGGTTAAAAAAACCAGTGAGCATGATTGCTGTATCATATGTTAAGAGTTTGCTTATAGTTTTATGAGATACTTCCTCACTTCCTTCCCTAGTGGCTGTAGCATTTTGCATTCTTTTTGTTATTCATCCTTTCCATCTTTAGGTATTGTTAGCGTTGTGGCCATTCTCATGGGTATATAGTGAATATACTCTACTCCTGCAGAGAAAGGTTATATGATGAAATGTCTCTTGCTAGTTGGATAGGTTGTATTTCCAGAAGAACTGTTCACAGCTTTACCTGTGAGTTTTAGAAATAAAATATCTTCAGGGAAAAGATGCTACTTTGTTTTGATTAACAATATGAGTAATGCTTATTTTTCTCATGTGTTTGACAGGTGTTAACCTAAAGTTGCACGTTGTGAAGGCCCTAGTACCTCCTACTATTGTCAATCGGTAAAATAGTTTTTATTAAAAAATATCATTTAGGATAAAATACATTTAGTTAAAATCAATAATGCCTAAACTGATACAAATTTGAAATTATTCTCATTTTGTGTTGTAGAATTATGAGTTATTAGAAGTATTTTCATGCTTATTTTAATTCTGTAGAAACCTGTTGATCATTAAATTGTGTTCTGCGTTGTTGTCGACCTTTCTTCACTCATTTTGGATTTTATTGTATGTATAAAGATTTGAACTCTGTATCCTCTTTTCATTTCACTTTATCTCTAATGAGGTTGGTGCTACTGTCTAAACATGTGATGATCACTTTAAATTTATATGTTACTGTATATTTCAAACTGAATTTTGTGTTGGGGAGGAAAAGGGGAGGAAGTGCTGAATGTTGAGCCCAGGGCCTTCACACTGAGCCACCTCTCCTGCCTGTTTTTAATGTTTTTCCATTTTTATTTTTGATTTTTGAGGTAGTCTTCTTAAGTTACTAAAAATGCCTAACCTGGGATTATACTTGTGATCTGCCTGCCTTAGCGTCTCATTGTGCTGGAATTACAAGTCTTTGCCATTGGGCGTGGCCCTCACTGTGTCTGTCTTTCCCTCCCTCTCTTGCTCCCTCTTTCTCTTCCTCTCTCTTTCCTTCCTTTTTTCTTCTTTCTTTCTTTCTTTCATTCTTTCATTCTTTCTTTCAAGACAAGGTCTTGTTCTGTAGCTCAGGCTGGTCCTGAACTCATTACATACCCCAGGCTGCCCTCAAACTCACAGCAGTCCTCCTGCTTCAGCCTCCTGAGTGCTGGTATTACAAGCATGTGACATTATGTCTGGCTTCTAACTGGGCATTTTAACAAAATTGTAGGTTTGAGGTCAGGAAAACAGCAGTGGGCTTTTTGTTAACCCATGGAAGATACTGAATGATTATGACAATTGTCATGGGGTATAAAAGTCTATCATAGTTTTATTCTTTTTGTATTGTAGTTTCTAAAGTTAACTAGAGTTGGTGTAAATTTTGGGCAAGAATTTAAGGATCAAGTGATTTAAAGATTTTTAGCATTTTGTGAAGTATGAGTAAAATTGAATAGGATTGTTAGAAGGAACTTTGTATGTTGGTAAATATGCCGTTAAGAGCATAAAACTATGAACATTGTATTCATAAGAATCATGGCTGTCGATGTTGTGTTGATGGTGGTAGCTGACCTCTTTTTTCCCCTGGATCCTAGTTCTTGTTCTGTTTTCTTGTAGATAAAAAGGACAAGAGATGATGAAGAAATCACACATTAGAGCAAAATTTTTCCAGGGTTCCTTACAGAGTAGCGTAGGATTTATAGCATAGGATAGCAGGACAAAAGAGCCTGATTGTGCAGGCCGTGAGGAGAGGCCCCTGAGCTGGGAATCCATCCCCTGGACAGTTAGGTTCTTTTTATTTTTCATTTCATTTATTTATTTATTTTAATTTTATTATTTATTTATTGGCAGTTCTGAAGCTCCAGCCCAGGGCCTTCAAACGGAGTTAACATCTCCAGCCCATCTCCCCTTTCTTTTTATTTTATTAGTATGTGTTTTAGTTTGGGTATGAAATATGTCTCCTTAAAGCTGCATATATTTGAATGTTGGGAAATGCCTATGAAACTATGTATGGTTGAGTAGTGGAGCCTGGTTGGAAGGGGCACAGAACGCTGGGGCTTGACCTGGATGGGGTGGATTACTGGGACAGGACCTGACAAGGTGTATCTGCTCTTCCTCGCTCATTTGCCTTCTTGTCTGCCATGCTGTGAGCGGCTGTCCCACCTCTGCCGTTACCTGCTGCCCATGAATAGACTGAGACCTTTTGAAACTGTGACCTAAAATAAATCTCTCTGGGACTGGAGGAATAGCACAGTGGTTAGAGCACTTGCTTAGCATGTGCAAGGTACTGAGTTTGCTTTCTCAACACCATATAAACTGGGCTTGGTGGCTCATGTCTGTAATCCCAGCACTTGGGAGGTAGAGGCAGGAGGATTGCCATGATTTTTGAGGTCAGCCTGGGCTACATAGTGAGCTCAGGACAAGTCTGGATTACAAAGTGAGTCTCTGTCTCAAAAAAAAAAAAAAAAAAAAAAAAAAAGAAAAAGAAAAAAATATAAAACATATCTTTCCTACCTTTAGTTTTGAATATTGGGTATTGAGTCACAACAATAAAAAAATAAATAAGTAAGTATGTGTTTGTGATATACAATGCCCGTGTTAAACTTAGAATTTTATGCACAAACATTTCATATTCCCTTTCCCTCACTCATCAATCATCCTTGCCTCGTAACATCTCATCTGTTTTGACTCTTACTTATTAATACTCTAGGTTTCTCGTATTAGGAAAACCATGTGATATTTGAGGTTCTGAGTTTAATTCACTTCACCAAGCACAGTGGTTTCAAGTTGTATCCATTTTCCTGTAAATATAAATGTATTTGTCTTTGTGGCAGCGTAGTATTCCATTGGATAAATATTTTCACATTTTTCTTATCCATTGGTCTATTGGTGGATATTTCTATATCTTCCATGATTTAGCTCTAGTTAGCTGTGAGTATGTATAGATCTGTCACATAGTGCTTTTGACTCTTTAGAAAAGAACTCAGAAGAGGCATTGCTTAGTCTGGTTCTTTTTAATGCATTTCAGTTTTTTTTTTCTCTTGGGGTAAATGCATTTTGTGTAATAAGATGAACATAAGTCTTTTGGGGCTCAGGTATGGGATGCTATGGTTTAAATATAAAATGACCCCCCTAAGTTTTGTATTTGTAAGGTGATTGAATGTGGGCGCACTATACTCATCAGTTGATTAATACATTGGTGATTTCTTGTGCTGTGAGGAGATGTGGCCTGGTTTGAGGGATGGCTCACTTGAGATATAACCTGGAGGGGTATATGTGTTCTTGACCATGGATCCTCCTTTGTGCTGTCTCTGTCTCTTGGCTGTCATTGGAGGCACAGTTTTTCTCTACCATGCTTTTTCTCCTTTGTAGTTTCTACCTCAGAGCTGGCTGATCATGTGTGGACTAAAGCCTCTGAATTTGTGATCCAGAATAAACTTCCTCCTTTCAAGTTAGTGAGTGTCAACTATTTTTCCAGTGATGGGAAAGTGACTTAAGATTGTGCATTCGCATTTTCCTGAGGCCTGTTTTGCTGAATCCATTTGTTGGGTGACTGGCTTTTACTAGTTTGCTTGGGCCCTTCCTGGTTTTTAGTACTGAAAATCTTATGTCTTGGGAAACCTTGCTGCCCCTGGCTGACCAGGATCGCTGGGCATCCTAAGTAACTGTAGTATTTTGGTGGATTGAAGATGGGAGTAGGGGTGCTATGTAACATATAAGGTACCCACTTAAATTTGAGTTTAAATTTGTTAAAATGACAGTCCAAAGTAGGAAGAGTGAAGGGGCATTTAGTCAGCTTAGCTACTTTTGCCTGTGGCCTTCCAGCTTCTCACACCTATTTGCTTAAGAAGGAACATCATCTGATGGTTTCCATTCCTGAGGTACTCGACTTGTGTGTATTCAGCTTTGCGGACAGATACACAAGCCAGAATGAATAAGTGTGACCAGATTTTGGCCCGTGCATTGCAGCCGATTTGTGTGTGAGGAAGGTTGGGGTGGTGGTAGTTTGAAGCAGCTAGTTGTTTAGTCAGCTGAGTCAATCATCCCTTCTTTGTTAGATATGTCTGCCAAACCCTGTGCGTTCTCAGGGACCACCAATATTGTCTTTAGAGTTTATGTTAGGAAACTGCTGTTTCTGAAATAATGTGTTCATATGATTAATAAAAGAAAAGAAATTAACGGCTTTGTTCCATCCATTTCTTTAACCTACTCTGATTCACCATGAAGACGATGTTGTTTGATAGGTTAGAATTTTTGAATTGTGTCTTAAAAAACTTAGCATTGAGTGTTTTGTGGTAGTTTCTTACTCTTTTAAACTAGGTAACCCTCTGCCCCAGGGAAGAGCTTTGTAATTTACTCTTCATTGTTTGATAGCTGTCAGTACTCCTAAGTAATTTTAAGGAGCCTTAGACATCAGTAGAATATGCTAAACTTGATCTGTAATAATTGAATATAGTCAGTATTAATGTTGAGAAAATTAAAATTTAGTTGTCCAATCAAAAGAACTTGTTAACAACTTATAGGCAGCCTGGGCTGTTTCGTGAGCTGAGATGTGTGTGTGTGTGTGTGTGTGTGTGTGTGTGTGTGTGTGTGTGTGTGGGTCGGTGTGTGCATGTGCATGTGTGTGTGCACATGTGTGTTTTAAAATTCCAGTTTTCTGTGAAGCTGAAAAAATTGTATATTCACTTGCTGAATTTTTGGTTTCTTTTGATTTATCCTTAGAAGAAGACAGTGGAGTGAAATTCTTCATCTCTCTTTCTCTCTCAGTTTCTGTCGAGTATATGAGATCCACTTACTGGAAGAGTCTCACAGCAGTAAGGTGAAGGACCCTTCATAAACCATGGACTTTAGAGAATTACCGAATTTGGATGTATTCTTTAGAGACATGTAGGTTAAAATCTCACTTCCCCTGGTAGCTCTAAAGTCTTTAAACATGATTTGAAATTTATTATTTTTGTTCCTATTGTAAAGGGGTTTTCTCTTTGGATTTCTTTCTCTTTGGTTTCATTATTAGTGTATAGGAATGCTATTGATTGGTGGGTATTGATTTTGTAACATGCTACTTCACTGAATTAATTTATTCTAAGAGTTTTTGGGTGGAATTTTTTGGGTCTTGTATGTAGTGTATCATGTCATCTGCAAATAGGGATATCTTCATGTCTTCCCTTCTGATGCATATTCTTTTTATTCCTTGCTTTTGCCTGGTGGCTCTTGCCAAAATTTCAAGCACTGTGTTGAATCATAAGGGTGACATTGGGCATCCTTATCTTATTCTGAATTTAGTGCGAATGCTTTCAGTCTTTCTCCATTTAGGAATATATTGCCTGAGGGGTTGTTATAACTAGCTTGAGTCACATTGAGGTAGGGCCCCTCTATTCGTATTTTCTTCAGAGTCTTTATCATAAGTGGATGTTGGATTTTGTTAAATGCTTTTTCTGCTATCTGTTGAGATAATCATATGATTTTTATCTTTGCATCTGTTAATATGGTGTATTATATTTATTGATTTGTGTATGTTGAACCATCCCTGCATGTTTGGAATTAAGCCCGCTTAGTCATGGAGTATTCTTACAAAGGGAACAATCCAGCAAGAGGAACCGACAATCATAAACATTTATGCCCCAAACAGTGGTACACCAATCTACATAAAACAAAATCTGCTGAACTTCAAAAGAGACGTAGACTCCAACACTGTAACAATGGGGAACTTTAATGCCCCTCTGTCCCAAGAAGATAGGTCAGCCAGACACAGTATCAACAATGACACAGTAGATCTGAACTACATCATAGAAGAAATGGACCTCACAGACATATACAGAATTTTTAATTCATCGAAAAGAAAATGTACATTTTTCTCAGCCACCTATGGAACATTCTCCAAAATAGACCACATTGTAGGCCACAAGATAAGCTTAAACAGATACAATAAAATTGTTATAATCCTGTGTATCTTGTCAGATCATAGCGGAATAAAGCTAGAAATCAACTACAACATAAAAGATACAACTCAAGCAAATGGAGACTGAATAGCACTCTTCTAAATAAATACTGAATTACAGAAGAAATCAAGGAAGAAATAAAAACATTCATGTCAACAAATGACAGTGGCATAACATCACAATGTAACCTCTGGGACACAGTGATGGTGTTGAGGAAAATTTACTTCCATAAATGCACATATAAAAAGAGCTGAGCAAGCCCAACTAAATAACCTAACTTCACAGCTTAGGACCCTAGAAAAATAAGAATAAGCCAGTCCCAAACCTAACAGAAGGAATGAAATTACAAAGATCATAGTAGAAGTTAATGAAATAGAAAGTAAAAAACAGAAAAAATAAAAAGTTCGTTTTTTTGAAAAGATAAACAAGATTGATAAACCCCCTTGCCAAACACATACAGAGAGAAAGGGAAGAAGGGAGGGAGGGAGGGAGAGAGAGAGAGAGAGAAAGAGAGAGAGAGAGAGAGAGAGAGAGAGAGAGAGAGAGAGAGAATCTATATCAGTACAATCCGGAATGAACAAGTCAAAATTACAATAGATAAGGAAATCCAAAGATGATACGAAGTTACTTTGAAAAATTTTACTTCAATAATTTAAAAAATATAAAAGAAATGGTTGAATTATTAAACATATGTCAACCACCAAAACTGAATGAAGAAGAAATTAAACATCTGAATAGACCAATATCCACTGTGAAATCAAGAAAGTAATATAAACACTACTAACCTATGATGGAGTCTCGGCAGAATTCTATAAAAAATTTAGGGAAGATTTAATCCCAGTGCTCACCAAACTTTTTCAAGAAATTGAATAGGAGGTAACGTTGACCAACTCATTTCTTGAAGCAAACATAACTCTAATTTAAAAACTAGACAAAGACTCAATGAAAAAAGGAAAACTACAAGCCAATATCCTTAATGGATGTACATGCAAAAATACGCAATAAAATCCTTGCCAACAGATTGCAGCAAATCGTAAAGAAGTTTATAGACGATGACCAAGTGGGCTGTCTTTGAATTTGTAAGAACATTTTTAGTGGTTGAGGTTCTTCCTCTGCTCTGGAAGTTTATCTGCTATGAACTCTCTTTCTGATGAAGGGGGACATGAGGAAGCATCAACTGTTTCTGTAGAGTATAAATGTGACGGGTTATTGCTTCTCTTTTCCCGTGGACATGGAGGTGCCTTAAATTCTGAGGGTGATTCATTTTCTTTGTTAAGTTCATTTAACTTTGTAGAGGTTAATTCCAGAAGCTTAGCCAGTTTTGGACTGAGGTATTGTACTGTATCTCTTTCGGACCCAAGACAATTTTTAGATGTCTACCTTTGCATATCTGCGACCAGGTCTTAACTGGTAGAACCATGTAACATACACATGAATGTAGCTGGCATGGTAGTGGCACCCATGGAGGCTGAGGTGGAAGGATTGCTGTGGGTTATAGGCCAGCCTGGGCTCTATCTTGAATTCAAGATCAGCCTGTGTACTACAGAGCAACACCCTGTCTCAACAAACAAAACAAAGTTAAAAAGCCAACAAAACCAACCAAACAAGAAATATACATATGAATTGTGATCCTTCCTGGTCTTCTGTCACTGCAACACTGGTCATCTCTTGTGGAAACTTTTCATAAGAAAATTTGCAGGGATTAAAAAATAGTTAATATAAAGTTGTATTACTGTGATACTAACAATTTTTTAGTAATAATTTAACATAAAACTGTATTTTTACATCAATTTCATATACTCCAAAGTGATTTTGAGAGTGATTTTGTATTTTTCTTTTTTGAGACAGGGTCTCACTTGACAGCCCACGTTTGTCCTGAATTGTGTAGCCCAGGCTAGCCTTGGACTCAGAGCAATCTTCCTGCCTCAGCTTTCTAAGTGCTGGGATTACAGGCATGTGCCACCATGTCCAGCTTAATGTGATTCTGGGGAATAGAGCTCAGTGTCTTGCGCTTGCTAATCAAATGCTTTAACTATTGTGCCATTCCTCCAGCCCCAAGAGTGATTTTGTAGGTGCACATTAACCTCATTTTATGTACAGTTATTCCTAATCCCAAAATCTTAGTCTTCATTTGTCCCACAGTGACACAAGATCCTGTTTGCCTTCTTCGACTCTGTCCAAGTAAAGAGTTCACATATGAAGATGTTTTTATGCTTGATTGCTATTCAGTTACTAATTATAGTGAGAGAAGATAGAAACTTTTTGACATAATGCAGCCTGTCCTTTACATGAAGCATTTTAAAAGCACATTTCAAGTGTTTATCTCAGTTTCACATAACATTTAGTGTTTGTTCATGTATCATTGTAGAAAGCATTTTCTTTTGATGTGTTAAGTGTGCTTAAATGTATTGATATATCTTGTTATTTTTATTCCTAGAGGATAGTAAAGGTTGAATGATGGTGTATTCTTCATAATGAAAGATGGATGTATTTTGGCTCAATTTAAGTATTTAGAAATAGTTGCTTAAAAATTCTCATCAAAATCTTTTTTTATACTCATAAAGCTTATGCATACTTATACATGAATATTTATTTTTCTCTTTTCCTAAGATTAGCAAGGTGTAGAATTTCTTCTAGGCCAGTACATATATAACTCCTGTGGTTTCTAAAAACTATGGATGGTCAAGTTTTTTATAGAAAAGGGTATATTTGTGTCTTACCTACACATATTGTCCTGTATACTTTTAAGACCTTTCTGAATTACTTGTAGTTCCTAATGCACTATGCATGCTGTATAGTTACTGTATTGTTTAGAGAAAAAGTTTGTATTTTCAGTATAGACATTTAAAAGTTTTAACAGCTGTAATTGGTTGAATCTGGCCACAGAGTCCATGGATACTGACTGTATGTATGACTTGTTCTTAACAGGTACATGATAGTATGTTCTGTTAGTCCATTCTGATATATTTGTCCTTCAACCAGTCTTTGATGAATAGATCTTCAGATCTTGTTCCATTTTTTGCCATCAAGAAAAACAGTACTGCCATATTCTTCAAGTTTTGCCTTAAAATGACACCACTCAGGGGCTATAGTCATCTACTCCTTTCTTCTTCCCCTAATCATTATATAGTTGATTGACTCTAGTACTATCCTACCATGAAAATTAGTCATTTAAGTATCTTTTTTTTTTTCATTTTACTTTCTTGATTTTGGTATCTTTTAAATAACATAGGCTGTAATTTTTTTTGACAACTTGCTCTTACTATAATCTACCTTTATTGGTCCCTTCTTCATGGTAATAACCTAGACCTCCACAGTGAATCATAACTCACATCTTCCAGAATTTCAGTTTCCAGCATTGGATTTTAATACTTCAGCTTCATTAATTCTGTAATCTGACCTAGATTCTAAGTTTATTGATCTTGTCTTTTGACAGACCCTTTCTTTGTTCACGGCTAGCCTCTGTTTCTCTTCCCTTCTTTCCTTTCTCTCCAGTATAGCTTACATCTGAAGTGATCCCAAAAGCCTCATGTATTTTTTTGTCTTTGAGACACTCTGTAGTCCAAGGCCTTATACTTGCTAAGCAAGTGCTCTAACCACTGTGCTATTTCTCCAGGCCATAATATTAAAATATTTTAATGACTGATGGTAGCTGATCTGGTTGCTTTATAGGTGATAGAATCACTGAGATAATGTAGCAAGCATAATGCCCTGTGTTAGATTCCCCAGTACCACCTAAGCTTGGTGGTGCATGCATGTAATTTCAGCACTCAGGAGGCTGAGGCAGGAGGATCGCCCTGAGTCCAAGGCTAGCTTGGGCTACATAGTAAGTTCAGGGCCAGCCTGGACTACAGAGTGAGATCCTGTCTCAAAAAAATAAAAAATAAACTGTTGATTAAAGATCTATACATAAAAATGATTTGGATGGGTTGGAGGAATAACGCAGTGATTACAGTGTTTGCCTAACAAACGTAAGGCCCTGAGTTCAGTTCTCCAGCACCACATTAACTGGGCATGGTGGTACATCCCTGTTATCCCAGCATTTGGGAGGCTGAGGCAGGGGATAGCTGTGAGTTCAAGACCTGCTTGGCCTACATCTTGAGTTCAGAGTTAGTCTGGACTGTAGTGTGAGACCAGTTCTCAAGGAAAAAAAAAAAAAAAAAAACAGATACTAGAAAAAATAGTGGACTATATCTAGTAGCCTAATCATGGGAGAGTTTAAGCCTTTTTAAACTTGATTAGCAACATAGAAATTGTTAAAATAATTTACAAATTTGTCTTTTTGCTTTTGGAAAGCAATCCTCAAAAAATGGCACCATTAAATATTACCCATGACTAGTTTTCTTGTTCTCTGGGTTTTCCTTAGTCACTTACATATATGAAATACATTTGGCTAAAGGTTGAATATTTCATCTAATTTGTCTCAACCTTTTAGAAAGATTAGATGCCTTAAGTGAGTGTGACTAGTACATCTACTGCACTCGGTGCTATTGAACACTTAGTGGTTGGCTCTCCACTCCCTTGTCGTTTGTGCTGTCCTAAGCTCTCATCTCCAAGTTCTGCTTTATTGGTCTTCTTAGGGGTTTTTTCCTACTCTCACTACTTCTGTGGTTTCTTCAGGTTTTCGACCCATGAACTCGACCTTAGAGATTTCCTATGTTCTCGTTGGGCAGTCTCATTATGGTTCCAAAATGTGTACTCTTATCCTTGACCCCTCTTAAGGTTCATAGTTTATGACTCATAGTTTGGATGATTCATAGTATCTCACACCCTTATTTTTATGACTGTATTCATCTTTTGACCAACCATCCATCCACCAACCCACTCTATTTTGTGTTTATCTTGCTTGAAAGCACCACAACCATTTCTCTCCTTGCATTGCTCCAATTTAGGACTTTTTGTTTTCAGGGTTCAGAGGCAGAAACTTCCTTTCCTGTATTAAGCAGAGGATTTCGGTTGTTAGTAGACTGCAAACATTGTCATTCTTGGAGGCTTTGTGGCTACAAGTTTGGTGTTCCAGTTGTGGGTTTCATGTCATACCACTTTAGCTTCATGATTTAGGGAGGAAGGGCTATTTCAACCGTCTTTTATCTGATTTTCTTTCTTCCACTTTCTGCTGCTTTGAGATTGTCATATATGTAGCTCTTTTCTGAAAATATGTATTTGTGTGCATTAGAATGCAAACTTCATTCCTTCTGTCATCAAGTCACACAGCAATTTGGCTTTTTACTGTCGTCATCCCCACCCTGCCCTACTGACCTGCTTAATTGTTGCTTGAACACAGGCTGCTTTGGTGCCTTCTCAAACAGTGGTGGCATCTGTTCTGAAGCTCTAGTTCCATTTCTGTTGTTCTTTTGCTCTCACTTTCCTCAGCTACTTGTACTTCTTTGTGAGTGAACTGCCTCTTCATTTCATTTGCCCACTTTTCAATAGGATCCTTTATTTTGGTTGGCTTACTTTTCTTCAGCTCCCTGTATATTCTAGTTATGAGCTTCCTATCTGAGTTGTTGGTGGTGAATATTTTCCCCAGTCTGTTGGTTCTCTTTTTACAATGTTGATAGTTTCCTTTACTGTGCAGAAACTTTTTAATTTGACAAGGCCCCATTTGTTAATAATGGGGATAATTTCTTTTGCTCTTGGTGTCTTGTCAAGGAAGTCTTTGCCCTACCTGGTGTTAGCAGAGCCCAGGTCCCACCGCAGGCCCTGGAGTCAAGGGGCAGAAGGGAAAATGTCCGAGAGGCCTACAAGCCTCATCCGAAGTGGCCCTGCCGGGCGCTAGCCAGGCCCAGGTTCCTAGTACTTTTCGGCCTTGAGAGGCGGAGGCAGGGAAGGCCAAGTCCCTTACCATCCTGCTCCTGTGCTGCTCCACCCGGCCCCTGGTGTTTCCATTTTAATGCCTACATCTTTTATCTTACTTTTTCTTGAGACAGGTTCTTTTCTGTAGCCCAGACTGATCCAGAACTCACTCTGGAGCCTAGGCTGTCCATGGACTCACAACAGTCCTTCTGTCTCAGCCTCCCAAGTGCTGGGTTTACAGGTGTGCGCTACTTCACCCAGTTTACTTGGTGCTGGGGAAATAACACCACCCTACTTAGTGCTTGCTAAGTGCTTTAGCTGTTGACCCTTTCCTCCTGCTCCCTACTGTCTAAGTCTGTGATCCATTTTGATTTGATTTTTGGTGCAAGGTGAAAGATGTGGCTCTGGTCTCATTCTTCTGCATGCACCTGGCTTTTCTCAGCACCATTTTTAAAGAGGCTGTCTTTACTTGAGCATATGTTTTTGATTCTTTTGTTGAAGATCAAATGGCTGAATGTCCTCAGGGAGGTGTCTGCATTCTCAATTCTGTTTCAGTGATCACCTGTCAGGTTTTGTGCCAATCCCATGTGGGTTTTTAAAAAAATACTTGATTTGTGTATTATTTGACATATAATTTGACATCTGGTATTGCGGTGCCTCCTACTTTTGTTTTGTTGCTTAGGGTTGTTTAATATGTGATTCCATATTAATTTTTGGATCATGTTTTCTAGTTCTGTGAAAAATGGTATTGGTACCTTGTTGATATTGCATTGGATCTATACATCAGTTTAGGTAGCATGGCTATTTTGACAATGTTGGTTCTGCTTATCCAGGAACAGCGGATGTCTTTCCATTTTGTAAAATATTCTTTGATTTATTTTCTGCAGAATGCTATAGTTTTTCACTATAGAAGTACTTCACTTGCTTCCTTAGGTTGATTCCTACGTATTTGATTTTTTTTTTTTTTTTGAGGTGATTGTGGATGGATTTGTTTTCTGATCTCTTCCTCTTTATTTTCATTGTTGCTGTAGAGGAATGCTATTGATATTTGTGTATTGCTTTTATATCCTGCTGAATTTGTTTATTAGGTGTAAGGGTCTTCTGGTGAAGTTTTTTGGGTTGTCTCTGAAAGGATCATATCATCTGCAAATAAGGATAGATTAACTTCTTCCCTTACTACGTGTATTCCCTTTATTCTGGTCTTTTGCCTGATGGCTTTGGGTAAGGTTTTGAGCACTGTGTTGAAGTGGTGAGAGTGCATACCTTTGTCTGGTTTCTGAGCTTTTAGTTTTTTTCCTTTTAGGATGATGTTAGCTGTAAGGTTCTTTTAAATTACATTTTATCAGTTTGAGGTAGGATCCTTCTAAATCTATTTTCATCAGTTTTGATCAGGAAGGGATGTTATATTCTTTCAGAATTTTTTTTCTTCATCTGTTGAGACAACCCTGTAGATTTTGTCCTTGTTTTTGGTAATATGGTGTATTACATTAATTGATTTGCATATACTGAACCAGCTTTGGTCATACTGTATGAACTTTTTGATAATTTGTTGCATTTTGCTTGCAGGCATCTCACTGAGGAACTTTGAATCTGTGTTCACTAAGGAAATTGGCCTATAGTTCTTTTTTTGTTTGTTTGTTTATTTGGTCTCTATCTGGTTTGGAGATGAAGATGATACTTACAGGAAGTATCAATTTCATGGAAGGCTTTAAGGAACACTGACACTTAACTCTTCCCTAAAATTCTGATAAAATTTTACAGTGAATCCATCAGGTTCTGGACTTTTCTTTGTTAGTAGAAGCTGTGTTGTTTCCTTAGTTTCTCTGGTTTTGGTACTAGGATGATGCCGGCTTCCAAAAATAAGTTTGGCAATGTTCCTTTTTTTTTCAACTTCATGGAACATTTTGAGAAGCATTGGAGTTAACTTTTCATTGAAATACTGAAAACATTTTACTGTGAATTTATCTGGTCTTGGGCTTTTCTTTGTGGGTAGTGATTTTATTATTGCCTTAATTTTGATGTGTGTTATGGGTCTCTTCAGAGTTTTTAATGTCTTCTTGGCTCAGTTTTGTATGTGTCTAGAAAGCTATTTCTTTTAAGTTCTCTACCTTGTTGTTAATAACTTTTTGAAACAGTTTCTTACAATTGTCTATAACAATGTAATTTCATAAGGCTAGAAAATGTGAGAAAGAACAAGAAGTTAAATTTCATATTCCTTAGCTGAGTACTGAAAGGTAAATGTACATTCAAAAGGCATTCAGGTTATTATGATATCAATCGGTTTTCTTAGAATAAACTTACATCCAAGACCGATTAATTGAATTTCTACATTAAATGAGTGCTACATTAACAAATCTGTATCATGTAAGTATATTACACTTAAAGCAATATAGTGGCATATTTAGTTATTTCAGATTTTTTAACTTTCATAATTTATTTACTCACATTTCACTAATTAGTAACATTTTGCTAGATTTGGTTTATCATTTTATCCACTTATCCATTCATAACTTCATACATGCATATTTTAAAAAGATTTTATACTAATTCTCCAGGTTGAATATAATTACTATGTTTTACAAACTAATATGCTATTAAAATAATAATTATGTGGGATGTTTCACTATTTTAAGAGACAGCTGGTACTGTTTTAGAAGGATGCCAGTCAAATGATTCAACTACCAATATATATTTTTTTGCTACACTTTCTCTTTGGATCTAGTTTACTATCTTCCATGTGTTTTGGTGCTGCTGGTCTCTCTGCCTTTCTCAATGATTCCTTCAATTCTTTTCGGCAATGCTGGGCTAGTGATTGTAGATTTCCGTAGGGATTCTTGGTCATGAAGAATTTCTATGTCTTCAATTTTCAGGGGTAATTTTGCTGGATACAACAACCTGGGTTGACATTTTCTGTCTTTTAAAGCTTGATAGATTTTTCTCCAGGCTCTCCTGGCCTTTAACATTTGCATTGAGAAATCTGTGGTAATTTGAATGAGTTTGCCTTGGTAGAATAATGTCTGTTTTTCTCTTGCTGCTGTTAATATTATCTGTTTATGTTGCATTTCTGAGGTTTTTATTATGATACGTCATGGTAAGTCATTTTGCTGGTTGAGATTATTTGGTGTTCTGTAAGCTTCTTGAACCTGAAAATTAGTTCCTTTCGCTAGACTTGGGAAATTTTCTTGCATGATTTTAGTGAATAAATTCTTTATACCTTTGGTGCTATCTTCTGGTCTTTCTCCCACACCCATAAGTCTGAGATTGGTTCTCTTTGAATCATCCAACAGCTGTTGTATCCAGCTACATTGCTCATTTCTAATTTTGGAGTTGTGCCTAATTATAGCATATGTTTGCTCAGCCTTGTCTTCAGGGTCTGAAAGTCTGTCCTCACAGTGTTTGAGTCAACTTCCCCATCTTTCAAATGTATTTTTTCATGTCGTAAATTTCAGCTATATTTCTTTTCAAAATGTCCACTTCTGTATAAAAATGTTCCTAAATATCTTGTATTTGCTTATTTACCTCAGCCAAGTTTTTTTCTGTATACTCAGTGAGCTTTGTCTTCATTAGAACCAATATTTGATTAGTAAGTTTCTTTTTAAGCCTTCTGATCAATACTTGTGTTTCTTTGGATGTATTTTGTTTGAATTGGTTGACTACTTTATATGCTTTTTGACTTCCTTCCCTATGAGTTCCACTATTTCAGGACTTATGACATTAGTTTCTGGGGTTTCAGGCGTCTCTGTGGGTGTCCTGTTGAGTCTTCTTCCCATGTTTCTGTTGTTGAGGGACTTCAAAGGCCTAGGCTACAGTTTTCTTTGAATGAGTATGAGGGTGTGTGTGGTATGGGAAGCTGAAATTACTCTGAGTTCTGTGCTGGGAGTAGGTAGGGAGGGAGGACCTAACAGCTGATGGCCTGTGAGGTGTCATGATCACCTACAGCCCCCTCAGCAAAGCTCTCCTGCCTGGCTTCCCTCCCCTGAGAGTGGGGCTGTCCACCTTCAGAGGTGCTCCCACTCCAAGCTGTTCAGGTGGTTGGCGGCCTTTATCTTCACTCAATAGTTGTCTTTTGTGCCGGTTTCTTCCTAGGCACTGTTTAAGGGTGACCACCCCCCCCCCCCCCCCCCCCCCCCCCCCCCCCCCCCCCCCCCC
>PVKB01002659.1:0-236658 GCA_004027205.1 Ctenodactylus gundi | reverse complement strand
TGAGGTTCTGGTCACTGCACTTTCCTTTGTCTGTGGATGCTGGCAACTTAGGGCAGCACTCAGTCGGCTCCTGTTTTCCTTCACTTCTGATATGTCTTTGGGATTTCTGACCTTTTTTTGTCTTCCTTTCAGTTTCTTGGGCATGCTTTCCTCTCCCAACTGGGTCAGTGTTTCCACGGTCTGGGTGGGCTTTTCTCTGTGTGCAGATACTGGCAGCTCCAAGTTTTGCAGTCAGCCTGGGTGGTTTCCTTGGCTGCTCCCCCCCCCCCCCCCCCCCACACACACACACTTCCAATGTTCTTTCAGGATTTCTGATCTTCTCCTGGCCCCCTTTGAATTGTTGGGGTGTTCCTGCCTGTCATAGCTATGCTGAAGAGGCTTTTTAAAAAACTATAGTCTCAACTTTTTAAGTGAGGCCTCAAGGAGACCTTGTGTAGATCTGTTATTTGGCCAC
Organism: Ctenodactylus gundi; assembly: GCA_004027205.1. Classification (NCBI taxonomy): domain Eukaryota; kingdom Metazoa; phylum Chordata; class Mammalia; order Rodentia; family Ctenodactylidae; genus Ctenodactylus; species Ctenodactylus gundi. The sequence continues at coordinate 236,204 of PVKB01002659.1, read as the reverse complement.
TATCTTGATCAGAAGTCCCCCAGTCTGTGTCTTTAGATAGGTGAGTTAAGGCCATTAGCTTTCAGTGTTATCATCATTGTATATTTGTTTGTTACATCCTGCCATTGTTTTGATGCTTCAGGGTTGTTTTATCTACACTCTTGTCAATTCATTCTCCTCTTTCTGTTTTGTTTTCTCTGTGGTCTTTGGTGTCATTGGTCTCTCTTTTTCTGTCTAAGATTCCGTTAAGTATTTTTTACAATGCTGGACTAGTGGATGTGAATTACTTTAGGTTTTCTTTGTAATGATAAAAATTTTAATTTCTCCTTCTGTTTTGAGAGTTTTGCTACTTGTAGCAGTCTAGGTTAGCATTTATGTTCTTTAGCACTTGCATGATACCACTTCATGGTCTCCTGTTCTTTGAGTTTGTGTTGAGATGTCAGCAGTTATCCTGATAGGTTTGTCTTTGTAAGTTATCCTGTGTTTTTCTTTTACAACTTTTAATATTCTCTGTTTATGTTGAGTTTCTAGGATTTTAATTATGATGTGTCATGGAGATGTTCTCTTCTGGTCAAGGTTTTTAGGAGTTCTGTATGCCTGCAGTCGTTTGTTTCTTTTCTCACATTTGGGAAACTTTCTTCTATAATTTATGTGAACGTGTCCTTTATGCCTTTTGTTTTGTCCTCAGTTTTCTTCTGCACTGTCATAATTCTGAGATAAGCCATCCATCAGCTGTTGCAACCAGTCTCTGTCTTGATTTTTGGCCATATGACCCATTATTATCCTCAGTATTTCATATTTATCCTTGAAATGTTCGAGCTGGTTACTTGTTTTTCCTGTGAGTTTTTTGTATCTCGAACTTCAGCTTTCGTTTTTATATTTCTTTCAATTTTTTATAATCTCTCTAATTGTCTTTATCTCTTTGTTTCTTCTTTATCCCCTGACTTCTTCATAATGGCTGTTGTTTCTTTAAGTTCATTTTGAGGTCCATGTATATCTCTTTTTTGTCTTGTGTGAGCTTTTTGGCCATTTAGTCAGCTTTCTTTTTTGGTTTTATTTTCTGCAGGTTCTGCTACTTCTGGTATCTGTTTCTGGGCATCAGGCCTTTTAGTAGATGATTTATAACCACATTTCCCCATGGTTGCAGTGAGTTGCAGTGAGTTGAAGCTCGGGTATTGTTGATGGACTCTGTCTCTACTCCAGAGATTCTCTTATTAAGCTATTTCTTATATGTTTACTTGAGTTCTTTCAGGTTTTAGAATTTAAGACTGTTTGCAATTTAGTTATTAATCTTGAAGCTATTCTCAATGTTCAGCCTTCACTGGGCTCCTCATGTTTTCCACTCTTTGGTGAAGGAGGAAGAGAATGCAGAAGTATATATTGTCTTCTGACAAAATGTTGATTGGCCTATCTTTGATGTAAAGATGATTATCTATATCAACATTCACACTTTGAATACTGTCTAATATTAATAACGTATTGGCAGAACCTTCTAGGTAATTTAGCATTGTAACTATTCTACCCACAGCATTAATAGGTGCAATATATAGTAACAGTATATCTAACTAAGCTAGTGTTAACTTATCAAAATATTCTATTAATATCAGTAGTATAACACAGTCATTAATAAAGCTCTATGTTGCTTATCTAGGCTAATCTGAAACACTAGAGGTTGTACTTCTTATGAGTACCACCTACTATATCTACTCTTTAACAATGTGATGTATATTTGAATCTGTATTTACTTGCCTCCTACTAGCTGTTTATGTTAACCAGATATTGATAAATACACCCAGTCTCCATTTAACCTTCTAATTACAATCTAACCTACTGATGGAGGTTTCTATACACATTGTTTGGTAGCCAAGGAGTTTGTACATAGTGCCAGTATATTATTGATAATATTATATACATACAGTTATATTACTAGCTTATTATTAGCTAAATAGTATACAGTTAATGTACATTACTAGCCTTATCTACGTGTTTTCATGTTATTGGTACTTAACAGTTCTAATAGAAATTTCAGTAGGGAGAGAGTAGACTAAGATTAGAAGTTAGCTTTGGATATGAAATAGAAAGCAGAGAAATATTTATATATTAGAGAAAAACCTGACAGAACTCCTACCCTAGTCAGAAAAATAACAGATAGAGAAAAGCACTATAATCAAAATTCAGATGAGTTAGGGAGAGTTATGAATGAAGTACAGAGAGTATCACTTTTTGATCTACAGAATGATTTATGAAAAAGGGTAGAAAATTAAGGGAAACAGAGATTCAGAAAATAACTAATAAGAGATACAGAAGGAGATGGAAGGGAAGGAGAGGAAAAGCCCCCACCCCGAAAGAAAAATAAAATAAGAAAACCAAATCAATTTCAGAAAAAGTAAGAGACTAAACTAGGAAAAAAAAAATCAAACAGCCACCACTGCCACCACCACTAACAACAAAAATGTTACCCACTAGTATGAGGCAGGATCTCTCAGTCTGATAGTGTTCTATCCAGCCAGTCGTCCTGGGGATTTCCAGTAGGCCATATAGGTGCACTGCTTCCAGCTAGTCTTGGTGATGTCTAGGAGGTATGAGTGATCTCTTTCCCCTGAACTTGCCAGGAGACACTGGATGATACTGTAATTCCTGCTCCCAAGCTCTGCCTCTGCAGTTCTCTGGGACTTCCTCTGTCCATAAGCAGTCCACAATCATCAATGGCCTAGGTAGGCCAAGCCCTCAACTTTGGAGTACTGGGTGAAAAGATAGATTCCTTACCAGATTCTTGTAATTTGCAGTCTCTGACAGCTCCAGACTTTGATTTGTGTTTGCAGTGCTGGCTGCCTCTGGCCACTTTAGGCGATGTGAGTGGGGCTTATAGGATAAGGGCTCACCCTCTCCTTCTCATCTTACTTCTCCTACAGTGTGACTTTTAGTACCACTGCTGCTTGGCTTGGTTGATTCCACAGCTCCCTCACATCTTCCACATGGGAGAGGATAGCCAGCTTCATTGCAGCACCAAAATGTGTGGCATATAAAAGGCTCGGAGACCTCACAGAGCCAATCTCTTGTTCCCTGGTGCATCTGAAAGCATGCTGGAGAGTGTTTTTCTCTGCTACTGCATGCTCAAACTTCTGTGGGCTTGGGAAAGACCCCCCACTCAGAACCTCTTTATTCCATGATCGCCCAACTATATTTTAATCTCTAATCCCTAGATTTTGTTATACTTCCTAAATGTACTTTCCTCTAGGTGTCTTCCTTGTTGTTTTCTTTGGGAGCAGCCTTCCTGGAGTTCCTATTCTGATGCTATCTTAACTCTGCCTTCTGCTGTGTTTTTTCTTAAATGTGTATTTATAGCTATACATTTCCATCTTAGTACTGCTTTCATTGTGTCCCACAATGTTTTTCCATTGTCATTTGACTTTAGGAAGTTCTTGATTTCTTTTATGCTTTTTTCCTGTGATCTGTTGCTTGTTAAATAATGTATTACTTAATCTATGGGTATTTGAATACTTTCTGTAGTTACTTTTGTTACTGATTTCTAGTTTTGTACTACTATGATCTGAAAGCATGTGGGAAGTGATTTTAATTCTTTGTATGTATATAAGCATTTATTATGTTCAAGAATATGGTCTCTTTTGGAAAAAATCCCATGTGCTGCTGAGGAAAAGATGTTTGTTGTTGACATCAGATGGAGCAGTCTACAGATAACTGTTAAGTCCTTTGATCCCTGGTAGTGTATTAATATTGTGTAATATGTTGTTAAGAAAAAAAAAAAAAAACCCTGGAATCATGAATAGAGAGCCAGGGCATTGTAGTTGACAGCTGTACTCGTGAGCTGTGAGTGAACAAACTTGGAGATATTCCTTATCTTGTAAGACAAAAAGTTTTTCTTTCTTTAAAATTTTTTTTTCTCTTTGCAGTATGCTAGGCAAGCACTCTGTGCCACTGAGCTACTTCCTCAGCCCTAAAGTTTGAAACAAAAAAGAAGTATGGTTTTCTTTAGTTCTATGAATGTATTTATGGTAGCTGCCCTGGAGCCTGTGCAACAACTGAGACCTTTCAAGGACAATTTCTGATGTCTGTTTCTTCCCTTTTGTGCGTGTTACACTGTGCTGTTTATTTTCGTACCTAATGTGAACATTTTATTTTATACTTATTTAGTCCAGGCTAGTCTGAACTCACCCTGTAGCTGTCTTAGTTACTTTTTTGTTGCTGGGACAAATGCTGGACATCCAAAACTTTAGGGAGGAATGATTCTTTTCAGTTCACAGTTTCAGAGAGTCTCACACAGTCCATTCATGGCATCGCCTGCAATGTTGTAGGCATGTACCAGAGGCTGGAGAGCTGCCAAAGGCATTGCAGACAGAAACTAAATGAATTAGGAGCATAGCGAAGCAGGAGACTCATGCAAGGCCAGAGCTTTCCCAGAAGAAACTGTAGCAATGTTTCTTCTCCTTTCAAGGAAGCTGCCCCTCCTTTACTTCCTAGCTTACAAATCGACAACACACCTAAAAGCTTTGTACTGGGTACCCTCAGTCTCAACAAGTTGCAGTCATCCTTTCAGGTCAAGCACTAAGCATCTTCCTCTTGCAGCCAGGCCCCAATTCCCACAGCACTAGTATATGAGGTTCCCAGTACTTGAGTTTATTTGGGAACACTCCAGATCCAAATCATAGCAGTCATCTAGGTTGGCTGCAGACTCACAACTATCCTCCTGCCTCAGCCTCCGTAATGCTGGGATTATAGGTGTGTCTCATAGTGCTCCACTTGTATGGTGCTCGGGAATCAAACCTAGGGTCTAGAGCTTGCTAGGCAAGTGCTTTAATCACTGTGCTATTCCTCCAGTCTCCTGGGTTTGTTTTTCCTCATAGCATTTATCGTCACAGGGAGTATGTACATGCGTACATATAGGGACACATTCTTTTTTCTACTTAATGCCAGTCAATCTCGTGTGAGCTCATTGTTATGTTCCCAATACTTAGAACCTTGTATCTAACACAGTAAATTTCAATAAATCTGATGAATGCAAAGTACAGTGTGCCTACTTTACTGCATGCTTATTTTGTAGTTTGACCTTCCTAAATTGACAAATATACTGAACTAGTATGGAAAGTGTTTTTATTTTTTTATTTTTTATTTATTTGTTTTTTTTTTTTTTTTTTTTTTTTTTTTTTTTTTTTTTTTTTTTTTTTTTTTTTTTTTTTTTTTTTTTTTTTTTTTTTGAGACAGAGTCTTGCTTTATAGCCCATGCTGCGCCTGAGCTTACCATGTAGCCCTAGCTGGTCTGAAACAGCAGCCATGCTTCGGCTTCCTGGTTGTGAGACGGTGTACTCCACCACACATGGCTTACGTGGTGCTGGGGAATCGAACTCAGGAGTACATTAACTGCTGTGCTCTTCCTTCAGCCCCTGAAAAATGAATTTTACGCGTTAGCCAACTTACTGGCTACATTGAGAGTAGGGTTTATTGGGCAAGAGTACATGGAGTGTTTAGCAATAACTATACTGTTAGGGTCATGAGAATTCAGAGCACTTTCCTACTTGAATGTGGTGGGATGCTAAGAATAAGAAATCAGTAATTTTGTTTGTATTTGATTTCTTCTCCTCTTCTGGTTTTCTCACTCCTTACTATTGGAAGTGTTTGTGGATATTTAGGATGAAATTGGAAAGGCTGCCTGATTACAGTGTGATGCGGAAAATGTCTGGGTAATTCCATTACTAACAGATATGGTACAAACAAGTTTCTTTGAAATATCAGTACTGGCGGGGGCCAGTAAATTAACTCTTGTCTTATTGAAGAAGAAAAAGAAAAAACTTTGTTACTTAATGTTCCTTGAAGCTATTTAAAGTTTATTTTAAACTAATATCTTTCTTTTTTTTTGTTCTAGATTCTTGTTGAGATCTGTTCATTCTACTTTTTGAACACTATGAATGACCACGTATCTTCAAAACCATCTACCATGAAGTTAAAACAGACCATCAATCCTATTCTTCTGTATTTCATACATTTTATAATATCGCTTTACACTCTTTTAACATACATTCCATTTTATTTTTTGTCTGAGTCAAGACAAGAGAAATCAAACAAAGTTAAAGCAAAACCAGTAAATTCAAAACCTGATTCTGCATACAGATCTGTTAATAGTTTAGATGGTTTAGCCTCAGTATTATACCCTGGATGTGATACACTAGATAAAGTTTTTATGTATGCAAAGAACAAATTTAAGGACAAAAGACTTTTGGGAACACGTGAAATTTTAAATGAGGAAGACGAAGTACAGCCTAATGGAAAAATTTTTAAAAAGGTAAGATAATCTTTTCATTAGTTTTGAATTCCCTCTCAATTGAACATGCTCTTATTAGTGGAGACATGAGAAACACAGCTTTCTTCTGCTGGAATTTGCCAGTGTTGCAAAAGGAAGATACAGCACAGTATGACACACACACAAGGGAAGAGACAGGTGTCAGAAATTGTCCTTGAAAGGTCTCAGGTATCACATAGACTGCAAGGCAGCTACTATGAATATGGTCATAGAACTAAAGAAAATCATACTTTATTTATTTATTTTTTTTAAATCTTAGGGCTGAGGGTGTAGCTCAGCGGTATAGAGTGCTGGCCTAGCGTATGAGCCAGCATTAGAAGGGCTCCCTTGGTATGGAGCTCTTTTGAAACATGGGTGCTTCTTGGGTTTGGACTAGAATGTGTAAGGTAGTTGTGGGTATGGAACCATTTTCCTGGTTTCACCTGGATGCTTAAGATGGCTCCAGATTCTGAGGTGTGACTTTCTGTTTCTGAATTTTATGTGGACTGCAGTGAGTGTTTAATGTCTTGGTAAGTTGCGGCAATTGTATAGGTTTTAAAGATGTCCTTTGCTATATGTTATATATGTCATAAAGTATATAGTATATATGGTGTATAGTACAATAATTATTCCATATATTTAGCAAATAATTGCTGAGTACCTCTAGTTGTAATGAACAAGACACAATGAATATTTCTTTTGTGGATCTTATATTTACTTGGGAGCAAGTTAGTAAATATATTAACATATAAATATAATATCTTGTGAAGAAATAAAGCAAATTGGTGATTGAAGAAAGAAAGCCAGCCTGAGTTAGTTCTGGCTAAAATGAGGTCTTAAGTAAGAGGGAACCAGCTTTTTTCAAGATGTGGGTAGATAAATATATGGGTGCTGGGACAGAGAATAGTGGCTCTGAGATAGAGAAGTGCTCAGGCGAGTGAACTGTTCACAGTGTGATTGAAGAAGGGATTTGGACCCTGTAAGGGAGAACCTCCTTAAATGTTGTGCCCCAGTGCCTCTTGCCATGTCAGCCTGTCTGAAGAGCAGAATAGAAAGGATATGTTTACAGGAAGTGGGTGAGGTTTGAGAGGATTTGAGAGGCGCACAGAAAGAGTTGCAGCTTTGATTCCTTGGGGCTTGCTAGACCAGGTCAGGACAGACTCCTGTGCCACTGTCAGAAGGAAGCTTTGTAGAGTGTGAAGCAAGAGAGTGACCTATTTATGTGGGCTGTAAGGGAAATTTGTTTAGCTGATTGGTGTGAGTTTAGGGGAAAGATGGAGTAGAATGGCAGGAATGGAGGTGGAAAAATGGTTGGATTGATAGTCTGTGTTGTAGGTAAAGTTAATAGAACCTATAGATGGATTTGGAAATAAGTTGTGAAGATGAATGTCTGGAGAGCAACTCTTTGGTTCTTGTGTTGAGCAACTGGGGAGATTGTTATATTACCTATTATTGATACTTGAAATGTGAGAAGGAAAGAGAAAAGGGGGTGAATGGGAGAGTTGTTTGGAGCATGCTCAGTTTGATTGACTGTTAACTTAGTTGAACAATTAAGTAAAAAAGTTAGATATCCAAGTGGTAGTAGTCAGAGCTGGAGATGGAAGTTTGAGACTCTTTGAAGCAAAGTCCTTCAGAGTTTGGCTTCTGTCAGGGACATGGCAGCCAGTTGGACTAGATGATCTGAGTGTAGATGTATGTACATATATGGGAGAAGAAGATAAGGGAATTTTTGTTTAATTTCTTACTGCTTAATGAAGCCTGAGACAGGGTGATCACAAATGGAGAAGAGAGAATGCTTAAGTACAAAGAAGGTTTTACAAAGCTCTTTCAGAGGATGAGAAAATGAATGTAGTAGGGAAGTGTAGTAAGATTGTGGAGTGGTAATATCTGTGGTGCAGGATTTAATAAGGTCGGGTATTTTGCTGCAACAGTGTTTAACACTGTAAGTAGAAAATAAGTTAATGATTTTAGTTTGGGTAGGGTGATCACAAGCACCGAGGGACAAAATTAGGGTTAGAAATTTTGCAGCACAAGTCAGATAAAGTTATGGAGCAATATGTTCTAAATATAACCTTTATGAGAAAGATGCTTGGTAGAAGATTCAGTGGTAAAAATACTAGATCTTTAAAGTGTATTTATGTTTTTTTCCCTTTTTTATATGAGGAAACTTCATACTTGGGGTAAGTCAATGATTTGATCACTTGTTATGTGGTGTCATCACGAATTTACATATTTGGGTAATATTCCTAATGCTTTTTCACAACACACATATTCCATGAAACTTATATAAAGCCTGTCACTTAGATTCTGGTGGTCTAGAAGTAACTCATTCTTCTATTTGGAGTATATAATTCTAAATAGTTGCAATCCAGTTCCTGCGCATTTTGGCCCAGTTCTCATCTGTCGTCTCACCCCCACAGAGCTCCTTTTGAAGTCTTTGGAGCTCCCAGAGCTGAGCATTTCATGGGGGTGCAAAGCAAGGTGAGAGTTTGGGACCAGTACAGTTGAATAAATACCATCTTAAATATAGCTGCTTTATCCATCAAAATAGGAATCTATTTCCCAAGGTTTTATTATTGAATAGGACACTAGAGGGCAGCACTTATCTTTTCTATTTTTATTTTTATCTCCCTTTTCCAGAAATCTCTTGAGTGTTGTTTGTGTTTTACAAACGAATATGCTCAGATGATTTTTAAAATATTTAGACATCTTATTAACAATACAGCTATATTTGGAAACTATCTGTATTTTTCAGAAGTTTCTTTTTATCTCTTCTTTATGTGTTATGTGGAATTAATGGCTTATCTAAATTGAAGACAGCTTCTGAAGACAAAAATATATTAACCAGCTTTAGCAGGAAGTTATTACTAGCTCAAACTTGATGTTACCTGCAGTGTGATAAACACAAATGTTCAAAGCCTGGCACTACCAATGAGCGTTTAAGGCTTAAACAGTTTGATAAATAATATAACTAGTTCTCTCTTGGTTACACAGACTGAGGCTTGTTTTCATGTTTACCTAGATGAGAAACAGCAGTGCAGATTGTATAGTCATAAAGGTTTTTTAGCTTGGATAATAGGTTTAGTTTCTGTTTAAGGCATTATATCATCTGCTATTGAAATCCAAAAATTCCTCAGTAGAGAAAAGTAAAAATTTGATCCCAGTAATGCTTAGCACCAGGCTATATTTTCAGTTGATGCTTAACTAATGTAAGAAAAGGAAATCTGTAAGTGAATTATTATTATATGATTTTTTGGTCGGGAAGTTGATCTTTAGAAGGAAAACCTTTATAAAGCACTCTCCCATGTTAAAGATTTAGCATAGCTTGAGTCATCGTAGAGTATATCACAAAATAGTTAATTTGTAATACAGATATTTTACTTGAAATTTGATTTCTACCTTTTTGTTGGGAAAAATTTCTATGTAAACCTAACTTTCTGATTTATTACAAAATTTGGAACATAATCTGATTTTTGTGAATTAACGTTTTGGTTAAATTAACTTTTTGTATTTTTTAACGTTTGTTTTATTAGGTTATTCTTGGACACTATAATTGGCTCTCTTATGAAGATGTTTTCATTCAAGCCTCTGATTTTGGAAATGGCTTACAGGTGTTGGGTCAGAAACCAAAGACCAACATTGCTATCTTCTGTGAGACCAGGGCCGAGTGGATGATTGCTGCGCAGGCGTGTTTTATGTATAATTTTCAGCGTGAGTAAACTTTCTTGTCTTCTGTAAGAGTGAGTTTATGTCATTTGATAGAGATGATACTTTCACAAATAACAGTTTCCTCTGAAGAGATTAAAATTTAGATGTTAATTTTCACTTCATTAAGTTAGTAAAGAATTTCGGGAAGGACTTGAAGGTTTTGTTGTGTTCTGGAAAAGAAATCAGTTGTGGACCCAGTCAGATATGGTGAGGGGCTGTTATCAGGGGACATTGTGGAGCTAGGAAACGAGACCTACACTACAAGGTCATTGCCTTGCTGCCGCCTCTCAGGAGGTCCCTTCTGAATTTACCTTCATTTTGTTAGTGCCTCTGCTGTCAGTAACAACAGCTGATCTCAAACACATCCATGCTAGAACATGGTAGGCTTCAAAGGTCTAGACCATGTGCTTGCGTGTTTTACTGTTGTAGTGATTTGAGTAGTAATCATGATGGCTGAGTCTTTGAGACACACCTGGAAGCTTAGAACATAGGTCTTAGTGATAAAATGTGATGCGAAAGGTGGGTCTCTTCTTTCAGATGAGACAGGACGTGCTGTCATTAGATTTCTTGCTGTAAATTCTTTCAGTTTTCTTTTAATCAGACATTGGCTTTTGGTTTTGTTTTTACAGTTTTGAGTTTATGTTGTTTTTTTGAGACCTTTTAAAAGAATTATCATGGTTTTCAAAGTCATTTGATGTCTTTGTTTTTTACTTAGGCAGAAAATAAATAAAATTTTGTGGTTTTTAAATGTGTAATTTCAACATTTCTAAGAATATTTTTCTTTTTATGTTTGAGACAAAGTCTCGCTCTATATTCCTTGCTGGTCCTGAACTCACTATGTAGGCCAGGGTGGGCTTGAATTCACAGTATTCTTTCTGCTGCAGCCTTCTATGAGTGCTGTTATTAGAGGCATGTAAGAGGCTCACCCAGCTAATTAAAAACAATATTGCTGGGGAATTGAACCCAGTGTTTTGAGTATGGTAGGCAAGTGCTTTAACCACTGAGAAAGGCCACCAACTCACGAATGTTTTTCTTTAGTTTTTTTTTTTTCTACTGTAGAATAAGCAGTGCTACTGCTTGTTCTTGACTTGTATGTTGAATCTTAAAACTGATATTCTTTGTGTCATCCTACTGTTTTGTGTCTTTCATGTTTTAGTACCAAGTAGTTAATAATGAAGATTTTGAAATTGTAGAAGTCAGTCATAATTCTATTTATTATATTAGTAATTGTATAATGTAGAATGTAGAATTTAGAATGTAATTCTATGTTATAAATATCAGTCCTGGAATAACATCTGTAAATAAAATAAAATAAAATAAAATAAAATCTTCACTTTAAAATTTTGAAACTCTTGGGAAAGTTAGGGTAGGATGAATGGGTATAATGTTGATTATTAAAATAAAAATATTAGAAAGCAACACTGTTTCTCAGATAGTGTGAATTTAAGAATTTGGTATTCAGAATGCTTGTTTATGACTGACCATACTTTCAGAGGTGTTACTTCCTTTTGCTAGTTCATGAGTTTGAATATCTGACTTGGATTTCTTTTCATTACAGTTGTTACATTATATGCTACTTTAGGAGGTCCAGCCATCGTTCATGGGTTAAATGAAACAGAAGTGACCAACATTATCACTAGTAAAGAACTCTTACAAACAAAGTTGAAGGTAAGGATTGTTGTTATTTTGTAATGATGTGATACGTCAGAATTTTTCCTGTGGTAAGCCTTATTACTAATACTTCTTTTATCTTTCTTTTTCTTTCTTTTTTGTTTTGAGGCAGGGTCTCACTCTGTAGCACAAGATGGTCCTGAACTCAACATGTAGGCCAGGCTGGCCTTGGACTCAGGACAATCACCTTGCCTCAGTATCGCTAGTGCTGGCATTACAGGCATGAGCCATCATGCCCAGCTTTATGTGGTGCTGGGAAGTTGAACTCAGGGTTTTGTGCTTGTAAGGCAAGCACTTTAATTTTTATGCTGTTCTCCAACCACTTCTTTTAACTTTTAAATCTTTCATTTTTAAAGCTTTTTTAAAAAATCAGAGCATAAAAGGTTTTTTTATTTATTCATATTGAGGTTGACCAGAGTTACGCAGTTTTTGAGAGAAGACTTTGCATAGTTACCATCCTGGCATATAGCTTCCCATCGTCCTGCTTGAGTTTCCCAGATACCTGAAATACAGGCTTATGCCACTGTGCTGGGCAGAGTTACAAATTGTTACTATGCCTGTGTCTAAATTGAAGAACCTTTCTTTTATTGTGCCCATTTATTTTTCAGTCTACCTTTAAGTAAATTCATAATTTTGAAGGGCTAAGTTATAACCTCATTTATTTCTGAATTACTAAACATTTTTTCAGAATTTTAAAAAGGGAGGTGCTTTTGAAATTATAAAAAGGATTTCTTTAGTTTGTAGGCAACTTCCTGTGGATACATTAGTGTCTTTTTTTTGTGGGAGCGGGGCACTGAGTTCCCTTTTTTCTTTCCTGTGTTTTTACCTAACCTTTTAAAAGCATGTGGTACTCCGGGTTTCTCTCTAGTTTAGGCAAGTTGTTCTACATGCCCATTTTATTGGGCAATAACTTCATTAATTAGGATTTGTAAAAGAACAGTAAATGTAATACTATAAAATAGTAATTTGAACTCACACCAGTATTTTGTAATCTAATAAAAGTGATCTTTATGCCAGTGTACCACTCACTCCCTCTTGCCATTTTTTAGTAAAGAAATTAATAAGTCACTGAGTATCCTTGATTGCTTTTCTTGGGTTTGAATTATTCACTAAACTGTTAGAGGAATAAAGAGCATGATGAATGTTTGTATTTTTCCAGGATATAGTTTCTTTGGTCCCACGCCTGCGGCACATCATTGCTGTTGATGGGAAGCCACCCAACTGGTCTGAATTCCCCAAGGGTGTCATAGTGCACACCATGGCTGCAGTGCAGGCCTTAGGAAAGACCAGCATGGGTATGTTCTGCTTTCCTTATTCCTTGTGTGCATTCAGTAGTCATCTTGTTCTATAGAATTATTTTAAAGATTTGATCCTGGAGTTGGCATTTGTCTAGACTGTTGGTATTCCTAAAAGAACCCACTTCTCCAGCAGATAGACTAAGGGAGTGAATGGCAGATGCAGACAAAAAATGTGAATGAAAATGGTTTTCAGAAGCTGTGTCCAGATAGGTAGCTGAGGAAGGCATATACTCTTGGGTACACGTAACCAAGTAAACTTTACCACTGTGAAGCAGAGAACATTTAACCCCTTTTATTTCTTAGTTGGATTATTAGAATGGCCTTTGTCTCCTCTTTATTCCCTGCCTGATGCTGTGTAGCCACACAGTAGCCAAAGTCATTCTTGTTGTGGACAGTGACAGCTCTGTTAAACAACACTGCTTTTCTTCCCAGAGTGAAATCCAAGTTCCCAGCATGAGCAGGAGGCCCAGCGTGGCTCCCCTCCTTTTCCGTCGCTTCTGGCCACGCTTGCTGTGCTCCATCAACAGCCCTCCTGCTCTTTATGTATGACTCGCCCATCCCAACCCGAGGGCCTGTGTGCTTATTTATCTCCACTTGCAATATTCTCTGCTCCTTTTCGGGCACTCCATGGCTCCTCTTCTCTCTCTGCTCAGATCTTTGCTACAGTAACTCTCCAGTGTCTTTCCCATCTACATAGAATCTACTGCCTTTATTTTTCTTCACAGCTTGTCTGTCCCAGTAGCATATATATATTCCTATATGGTGACAATTTTATGAGTATTTTTGTTGAATTAGTAAATGATTATGGAAAATAATTGGTGATAGGGCTGAATTTCTCAGAAGTGTGTTTTTCTTCTATACAGGAAACAAACCCCAGAGTAAACCAGTGCCCTCAGATATTGCAGTAATCATGTACACAAGTGGTTCCACCGGAATCCCCAAGGGGGTCATGATCTCGCATAGTAACATCATCGCTGGTATAACTGGGATGGCAAGAAGGATTCCCAAAGTGAGGTGCGTCATAGTGAAGCGACACGCAACAGTTCAGTCTGTGATTGTTGTTATAATGTTAATACATGGGTCTTTCTCACACAGAGTAGTTAAGCTACTCCTTAAGGGTCTGTTTGTAAATTGACACTCCCCTTTAAAAGGATATTAATTACAAAATTACATTTGTGAAGTTTAAAATAATTTTTTTTGAGACAGGGTTTCACTGCATATCCCAGGCTGATTTGGAACTCACTATTGAACCCAAGCTGGCCTTGGACTCACAGCAATCCTCCTGTCTCAGTTTCCTGAGTGCTTGGATTACAGGCATGTGCCACCATGCCCAGCTTATGTGGTGCTGGGGAATTGAACTCGGGTACTTAGTGCTTGACTTAGCACTTGCAGGCAAGCACTTTAACTACTGAGTCATTCCGCCAGCCCTTAAATTTTTTTTTTAAGTGCAGTCTTTTAATTGGTTTTTAGTTGTATGGCCATTATCTTAATACCTTGGTATTATTGTCTTTCGCTTATAAACATTTTTATGTACAAATGTAATTCAGGTGAATAGATAATTTATCTGGTAAATATTTTATATTTGTAGCCTCTGATTTATGTTTTTAAAAAGGCAGGCTTTGGTGGCAGCAAAGGCGGGTGTAATGGAGTGTAAGAGATCAAGGGAGCAACCTAAGTTGGAATTTGAGTGGTTGGGGCCTGAGGGCAAAGCTTCGAGGTTAAAGTGCTTGCGTAGCAAGCATGAGACTCTTGAGTTTGATTCCTCAGCACATCAGCTGGGTGCGGTGGCACATGCCTATAATCCACCACTTGAGAAGCTGAGGCAGGAGGATTGCATGGAATTCTAGGCCAGCCTGGACTACAGAGCAAGATCTTGTCTCAAAAAAGAAATTTGGGGGATTTTAAAGAAAATATTCTGAAAAGTGCAATCAGTATAGTGATGATTACTGTGGTACAGTAGTTGGATATTTTAAATGTTTTTATGTACAGAAATTACATATAGTTGTGAGGATGGAGAAACTTTTACCTCTGATGCACTTCAGGAAAAAACTATGAGCAACAAGTTCTTTATGCTTTTGCTCGGTTGCCCTTCATATTTTAGGGGTGATGGCAGTTCTTTAAACGTACACACACATGTATTTTCTTATATATAAAATACAACTTACTATATTGTAATCTAACTCCCAGAACAAGATGTCATATGTAAAATTCCTGGCAGATAGTTGTAGACTCTGTTCAACTCTTGTGGTTGGTGGTCAGCCGGCTCTGGAGACCGTCTTCTCGGGATTCGGGTGCCTTCAGGGAGGACTAGAAACAGAACCGTTCACTAGCATTGCCACTGCTTCAATTTTAAGTTGAACTGTACTTCTAACCCCTCCAGATCTTTCTGTATCTCTGTTTGTGTGTCGTTCTTTTCCTCTTCCTTGCCAGCAGGGAATCCGAAATTCATGTTCTGAGGCCCTTCCATGTGCCTCTATGCATGTTCTGATTGCAGCCATTTTTGACTAGAGTATATCTGATCTGTTCTTCTTTATCTGTCTCTTTCTTTTTTGTTTTAGTGAGGAAGATGTATATATTGGATATTTGCCCCTGGCCCACGTTCTGGAATTAAGTGCTGAGCTTGTTTGTCTTTCTCATGGATGTCGCATTGGCTACTCTTCACCACAGACTTTAGCAGATCAGGTAAGTTAAATATCTGTGACTTGAAATACTAACTAAATTAACTATTTTTCTTCAGTGTGACAATGTGTTGTAAGGAGAATGATTACAATTTAAAAAATGAGCTCTTAAGTGATGTTTAGAATGTAAGCACATTAAGATGATAGATTTTACGATGTGTTTCTGATCTAAGAATTCTATTAAGGTTTTAAGGATCGCTTTAACTGTGCACAGTAGTACATACCTGGATTCCCAGCTATCCAGAAGGTTGAGACAGAAGGCCACAAATTAGAGGCCAGCCTGTAATTTGATAAGATCCTGTATCAGTATAAACAAAGAAGAGTCCTGGAGATACAAATCAGTGCAGGGCCCTGGTGTCATTTCCCAGAGAAATGAAATTTCATTTTGCAGAAAAAAACAATACCAAAAATTTCATTTTTATATAGATTTCTTTCTTTCTGTTTTATAGTCTTCAAAAATAAAAAAAGGAAGCAAAGGGGATACATCCATGTTGAAACCAACACTGATGGCAGCTGTTCCGGTAAGGACTGACCATTATTTAGTATTTAGTATTAGTATCATCACAAACAGTTACAAGGTGATTTATGTAGGTTTTACTCCATACTGATGATTGATATTGCTTGAAGTTTTACAGGGTGTATTCATTCATACTTATTTTTTTTCTTATTTACTGAACACTTCAGTTTCCATAGGGTATTATTAACTCTTTTCCCTCTTGTTAAAATCATTTTCATAATACTGTTTGCTGATTAATAGAAACCTGAAGCCCAATAAGAGATGAGAGAAAGTTTGAGATAACTTTCTTTTATATAGATTGTAAAATTGCCTTCTGAGTTCTCAGAGAAAGTCTGGCCTAATCACCAGAAGGGATGACAGAGCTGTTGCAACTTTGGATGACCTTTGAAGCACTAAGGTCTCCTGATATGATATGAGAATGGAGAGAGCCTGGGACTAGGATGCCAGAAATGGAACAGTGATGCTTTTCTGGCTCCTCCTCAAGTAGGCTTTAAGTATCTTTCTGATTTTGTTTGAAAGTAGTGGGAATTATTGTCAGATGCATGAATGTTCGTACCAACAGTGGCTGTATAATTATTCCAGAATGACAATAGTTAGGAGTTTGTCTAGTGTCTCTGCTAGCCATTTTCTTGTTGCTGCAATTTAAAAGAGAAAAGGCTTATTTTTATTCTTGTTTTCAGAGGGTTCAGTCCATGATTGTTTGGTTATAAGCAAAAACAATATCATAGAGGTACAAGGTAGAGGAGAGATGTTCAGCCCATGGCAGCCAGGTAGCAGAGAGAGAGGAGAGAGCGAGGAGCTGGGAGAGAGAGAGAACCTTCAGAGGCATGCATCAGTGATACACTCCATCCAACCAGGTTCCACTTGCCAGCCCTGCATTTAGCTATAGACTTATCAGTGAGTCATTCCATGATGTAATCACCTTCAGAAGCTCCAACTCTGAAAAATGAGACCTTTGGGGGAATATTTTAGATTAAAATCATAATAGTATCCATTAAATTCTTGCTTCACTTACAAACTAATTTAAAATTATGCAGAAAAATTATTTGTCATTAAGATGTAAACCATAGTAATGAATGTAGCAAGCAAAATACAATGTTGACAAGGAAAATGTTCTGGGTGTAGCATTAATAGACTACTAAACCAAACAAAAACAAAAAAATCCAAAATGCTGTAATTCTGTGAAAAAAGTATGTGGTTCCTCTGTATCTTTGTAAGATACAGCTAGGAGATTAAAAAAATTTTTTTTTTCCAAGTAGTTTATTTTATGAATTTAGATTGATGTCAAAGTAAATAAGTTAAATAAGTCAAGTAATATAAAGAACCAACAGTAGAATATTTTTATCCTAGGGAATGATTTTCTTAAATTCCTTAATTTGCATGTTTACTCAGATATAGTTATATGTGTACTGTAGATATAATTCTGCTGTTAGAAAGTGTTTCTACAGATGCCATTTTTTAAAAAAAACTAGTTGTGGCTCTGTTTAAAATATTTGGTTGTGAGAGATAATCTTTTAAAACACCTTTATTAATAGAAATGGTAATTGGATAAGATTTGATATGAAAGGCAGTTTGGTACAGCTGTTACCTACATTGACTCATATTTATATACCTAGGAAATCATGGATCGGATCTATAAAAATGTCATGACTAAAGTGAATGAAATGAGCAGTTTTCAACGGAATTTGTTTATTCTGGCCTATAACTACAAAATGGAACAGATTTCTAAAGGTCATAGTACTCCACTGTGTGACCGGTAGGTAGTGGCCTGCCTGCCAACGCTTTGCTCCTCTCTCTCCCTTTAATACGTGAACTGTGTGGCTCACATGAACTGTCCAATGAACTGAGCTGGTTTTAAGAAATAAATGTTTGATTCCCAGCACCACATAAGCTGGGTTTGGTGGCCATGTACACCTTTTAGTTCCAGCCCTTGGGAGGCAGAAGGATTGTTGTGAGGTCAAGGTCAGCCTGGGCTATGTAGTGAGTTCAGGACTATCTTGGACTACAGAGTGAGACCCTGTATCAAAACAAAAAGAAAAAAAAATTAAGCTTGTATTTCTGAGGATAATTTATACAATAGAAAATTTTCTCTGTTCTATAAACTTACTTCAGTAGGAACATAAACATTTTTTGTGTTTTATATATTTACATTAGTATGAATGTAAACTTAACTAAATGTGATAAGATGTTTCAAGTTCCCAATGAATAATTTTATTCTTGACTTGGATTTTTATAGTGTTAGTAGAATAAGTAGATCTATGAATTTATTATAACTTAGCTTAACGTTTAGAAATATAAACAACTGTAAGATGCTTAATATTATCTACAACCTAATACATTTTTTCTGGCCTTATTTATTTTCAGCAAAATATATAAACTATTGTGGAAAGTCTGTTAATGTAATTTTAAAAAACGATTTCCACTTAGTCTTCACCTCTTTAAAGGTTTTTGCTTCGTAGCGGTAGGAATTGAACCCAGGGCCTTGCTCAGGCAAGGCAAGAGCTCTATCACTGAGCTTCCTCTCTAGGCTCACTCACACTTCAGTTTTTTTTTTTATTGTAATAGTAGGATTTTTTATTAGTTTATTTTCAGAAACATATCAATTAGATGTTTGAATGATTTTCTTTTTAAAGTTCCTTTCAGATAATTTACTAGAATTTTAAAGAAAACAGTCCTTCAAAACTTGTGTTACTGAAATTTTAGAGTTAGACTGATGCACACAAAGAAGCACACATATCTAATGAAGTAAATTAATTTGCTTTTAATAAATTTTATACAAATATAAGACTTCAGCATTAATATGTATTACATATTATAGTATGTTGTGTATATGTCTGTCTGCAATGAATTGCTCTGATCATTAACAAAGGATTTCTGTTACACAAAATCAGATGTGGGAATTTGGAATTTATGTATTAATTGAAAAGTTTTTAAAAGGAAGTGAGCTGGGCATTGTGGTAAACACTTGTAATCCCAGCTTCTTTGGAACCTAAAGCAGAAGGACCACAAATTTGAGGCTTACCTGGGCAAGTTTTAGTAAGGCTTTGGCACAAAACAGAAAAACAACAGTGTTGTAGTTGAGTGGTAGAGCAGTTTCCCAACATGTACATGACCTGGCCTTAATCCTCACTGTCCTCTTCTTCCCCTAAACAGAAAAAAGTGAGACGGGAAAGCATATATTTTGTCAGTTTAGTGGAAAATTAAGAAGTAATGAGTAGATCAAGAGATTCTTCTAAATCTGCTGTGTGACCTTCGGTAGGTCACTTAGTCTCAAAATCTCATGTAACAAATTGGAGAGGTTAAAGATTTGGAAAATCCCATCAGCTTAACATTCTGTGATTCTTTGATTCATTTTCTTTTAAGCTTTGTTTTCCGGAAAGTTCGAAGCTTGTTGGGGGGAAATATTCGCCTTTTGTTGTGTGGCGGTGCTCCACTTTCTGCAACTACACAGAGATTCATGAATATCTGTTTTTGCTGTCCTGTTGGCCAGGGGTATGGACTCACTGAATCCACGGGGGCCGGAACCATTACAGAAGGTTAGTGTTTATGAAATGTCCTTTGAATATTCATGCGTGCTTCAGGTTTTTTTAAAAAAAGTTTTATTTTATTTTTGGAATGAATTATTTTAAAAAATATCTATCAGATAAGAGTGGTGTGTTTGTGTGGTAGAATAGAGATCAATTCTAGGTAGTGTGATTATTATCAGTTTTCAGAATGTAATTGATGCACCTGTAGACCATAATTTATCTAGAGGATTTTTGTATGATAGTTTGTTTTGAGGCAAGGTCTCAATGTATAGACGAAGCTGGTCCTAAACTCACTGTGTAGCCCAAGCTGGCTTTGAGCTCATAGCAGTCCTCCTGCCTCGGCCCTTCCAGTGCTGGTATTACAGGTGTGTACCACCATGTCTGGCATATGTGATGCTGGACATTTTTGTATGTTAAACTGTCTAATAATAAGCATTATTAAAAATTATTTAACATCTTGAAAAAAGAAACTTTAGTAATAAATATTGCTTATGTTGTTTTTGTTTCTGTTGTTTGTTTTTTTGAGACAGGATCTTGCTCTGTAGTTGAAAGCTGGTCCTGAGCTCACTGTGTAGCCTCTGCTAGCCTTCTACTCATAGCAATCTCACTTCATCAACACCCTAAGTGCTGGGATTACAGGCATGCACCATCACGCCCAGCACATTGCTTATAGTGTATACATTTATTTTTTCACATTAGTCATCACATTTCTTTTTATGTGGAAAAATTAAAGTGTTTTCAGTTAAGTGTATTATAGCTCAAATTTAGTAATACTATAGGAATATGTGAGTGTAGAGAGAACCTAGTCCTGGGTATAGACAATATAATTGTTGGAGTTTATTCTGGGGTTGAGAGAGGGTATCTACGGCCTGAGTGTTTTTCAGGTGAATCTCAGGTCTGCCTGTCTGTCTTTGTGCCAGTATCATATAGTTCTAATAACTATTGCTTTGTAGTATAATTTGTTGCCTGAAATGGTAATGCTTCCTTCCTTAGTCTTGTTGCTCAGGATTGCTTTGGTTATTCTAGGTTTCCTTTGGTTTTCTGTGAGATTAAGGATTGTTTTTTCAAGTTCTGTGAAAACACTTGTTGGTATTTTTATAGGAATTGGCATTGAATCTGTATATCAGTTTTGGCAGTGTAGTCATTTTGACTATATTGATTCTGCCTATTTGAGAACAAGGGATGTCTTTCCATTTTCTAATGTACTCTACTTCTTTCTTCAGTGTAATACAATTTTCTTTATATGGGACCTATAAAGGTCCTTCACTTTCTTGATTAGGTTTACTTCTCAGTATGTATTTATTTATTTATTTATTTATTTATTTATTTTGCCAGGCTATTGAGAATGGAATTGTTCTTCTGAGCTCTTTCTTAGTAGGTTCATTGTTGGTGTAGAGGAAGGCTGTTGGTTTTTTAGTATTAATTTTGTTGTTTGAAATTTGGCTGAATTTATTATTTCCAAGACTTTCATAGTTTATGAAAGTTTCAGAGTTTCAGAGTTTATGGAGTCTTCTATGTATATAATCATATCATCTGCAAATAAGGGTAGTTTGACTTCCTCTTTTTCGTTATATATTCCCTTTATTTTACTTTCTTGCCTAATGGCTATGGCAAGTGTTTCCAGGACTATGTTGAGTAAGAGTGGTTAGTCTTGTTGTATACCTGATTGAAGATGAAATGCTTTCAATTTCTCTCCATTTACTATAAAATTTGCAGTAGGTTTGGCATGTATGATTTCTATCAGTTTGAGGTAAAGCCCTTCTATTCCTATTTTCCTTAGAATTTTTATCATGAAAGGGTGTTGGATTTTGTGAAAAGCTTTTTCTGTATCAACTGAGATGATCATATGGTTTTTGTTCTTGCTTTTATTGATGTGATGTATTACACTGATTGATTTATGTATGTTGAACCAGCCTGCTAGCCTAAGAATGAAGCCCACTTAATCATGGTGTATGATCTTTCTGATTATTTGCTGGATTCTGTTTGTCATAATTTTAGCATCTGTATTCATTAAGGAGATTGGTCTATGATTTTGCTTCCAGGTTATGTCTTTGTCTGGTTTTGGGGTTAGGGTGATGCTAGCCTCCAGAAATGAATTTGGTAGTATTCCTTCTCTTTCAATTTCATGGAACAGTTTGAGAAGCATTGGGGTTAGTTCTTCCCTGAAATACTGAAAATATACTGCTGTGAATACATCTAGTCCTGGGCTTTTCTTTGTAAATGGAGACTTTATTCCTACTTCAATTTCTGTAGGTGTATAGGATGATTCAAGATTTTCATGTCTTCTTCGTTCAGTTTGGTATTTTGTATGTGTCTAGAAAGTCATCCATTTCTTTCCAGTTCTCTAACTTGTTGGAATATAGGTGGTTGAAATTTCTCATAATATTCTGAATTTCTGCAGTCTGTTGTAATTTCTCCCTTTTTATTTCTAATTGCATTAATGTGTGTTTTTCTTTCCTTCTCTTGGTGAGTTTAACTAGAGGTTTGTCAATCTTATTTATTTTTTTCCAAGAACCAGCTCTTTGGTTTATTAATCTTTTTTGTTTTTTAAATTTCAAATTAATTAATTTCATATTTCACTTTTATAATTTTTTCTTCTACTTTTTGCCTTAGATTATTCTTATTTCTCTAGGACCTTTAGGTGAATTATTAAGGTATTTGTGATTGTTCTGTTCTTTTGATGTGTGCATTGATGGCTATGAATTTCGCGCTAAGTCCTGCTTTCATTGTGTCCCATAGATTCTGATATGATGTATTTCCTTTATCATTTAACTCTAGAAGTTTTAGATTTCTTCTCTAATTTATTCTGTGATCCATTATATAATCAGTAGTAAGCTATTTAGTCTCCATGTATTTGTGTTTTTTCTTCTGTTTCTTTTACTGTTGATTTCCAGTTTTATTCTACTATGATCTAAAAATATAAAAGGGATTATTTTGATTCTTTTGTATTTATTTAAGCATGACTTATAGCCTATGGAATGATCTATTTTAGAAAACGTTTCATGTGTTGCTGAGAAGAAAGTGAATTCTGTTGGGTGGAGCACTCTCTAGATATTTGTTAATTCCAAGTTTTCTATAGTGTCATTTAACTATTGTATTTCTTTGTGGATTTTCTGTGTAGTTGATCTGTCTATCTGTGATAGTGGAATATTAAAGTTCCCTACTATAATTGTAACTATAATTGTATTGGGGCCTATATGTTCTTTCAGATCCAGTTATTTTTGGTTTACATAATTGAGTGTTTCAGAGTTGGGAGCACATATATTGATGATTGTGAATTCTTCCTGTCCTATTGTTCCTTAAAGCTGTACATAGTGACCATCTTTGTCTTTCCTAATCTGTTTTGAAGTCTGATGAGTCTGAGAATAATATAGCTACCCCTGCTTGTTTCCTGGGTCCTATTGGATGAAATACTGAATTCTGTCCTTTTAGTTTCAGTCTATGAGTTTCTTCATAGGTAAAGTGTGTCCCTTGTAAGCAGCAAATTTTGGGTTTTTGTTTTTGATGCAGTAAGCTAGTCTGTGTCTTTTGATAGGTGAATTAAAGCCATTCACATTCAGAGTGATTATTGAGGTATATTTGGTATATCCTACCATTGTTATGATTTTTCATTGTTATTTACTTTTCTTACTCTGTCAGCTCATTCTCTGTTTCTGTTGTTTCTTTTTCTCCTGGGTCTTTGGTGTCATTAGTCTGTCTTTCTCTTAAGTTTCCTTTAAGTAACTTTTGCAGTGTTGGTTTAGTGGCTGCGAATTTCTTTAGGCTTTCTTTATCACAAAAAGTTAATTTTAACCTTTAATTTAAATGATAATTTCACTGAATATAGCAGTCTGGGTTGGCGTTTATGTTCACGTAGTTCTTGAATGATCTTGCTCCATGATCTCTTGGCTTTTAGGGTCTGGGTTGAGAAATCTGCAGTTATCCTGATGGGCTTACCTTTGTAAGTCACACTGTTTTTCTCTTAACAACTTTTAGTATTTTCTTTGTGTTGAGTCTCTAGTATTTTAATTATGATGTGTCATGGTGAGGCTTTCTTCTGATCAAAGTAGTTTGGAGTTTCATATGCCTGCAGTAGTTCAGTGTTCATTTCCTTCCTCAGATTTGGGAAATTTTCTTCCATAATTTCTTTGAAAATGACCTTTAAGCCTTTTGCTTTGTTGTTGGTTTTCTCTTGCCCTCCCATAATTGTAAGGTTGTTTCTCTTTGAGTCATCCATCAGCTGTTGTAACCATTCTCTCTCTTGGTTTTTTTTTTTTTTTTTTACGTTCTTCACTGCCCATAGTTCCAGGTCTGATGATCTATTCTCAAAATGTTCAAACTAGTTACTTATTTTTTCCTGTGTGCTTTTTATATCCTTAAGTTCAGCTTTAATTATTTTTATTTCTCTGCTAAACTTTTTCCTAATTTCTTGTACGCCTTCATTGTTTGTTTCTTTCTTCCTTATTTTTCTCTTATTTTTTGTCAGTGTTTGCTGATGGTGCAGCTATGTCCCTGCTCAACTTCTTCATTTCCTGTGAGAGTTTCTGCACCCCGAAATTATCATCCACATTGCTTTTTTCATCTTTGGGTTCTGCTATTTCAAGATCCCTGGTATCGTTTTCTGGGGTGTCAGTTCTTCCTATAGGTGATTTATTACCTCGTTTCCTCATCATTCTGTTGCAATGAGTTGAGGCTCAGGTATTGTTGATGGGCTCTGTTTCTTTTCCAGAGATTCTTGAATTAGACTCTTTCTACTTTAAGTGTTACCTTGAGTTCATTCAGGTTTTCGAATTTATGATTATTTTAGTTTTAGTTAGCTATTCATTTTAAAGGTGTTCTTAATGTCTCATCTTCTGTTGAGACCTGATTTTCCTTTATTCTTTGGTGAAGAAGACACGGAGTGCAGAGGTATATATGGTACATAGACAGAGTATTTGTTGATATAACTTGAATATGAAGATCAGTAACAATGTTAGCATCCACAGTTTGAGTAAAGGTCTACCTTTACAATACTATTTAATATTAACAACTAATTAGTGGAGCCTGGTAACTTTATATATAATCTCTCTCAATAGTAATGGTGCAATATACATTAACTATATATCTAATTTAATCTAGAATTTACTCATTGAATTGTACTATTGATATTAATAATATGACATGGACACTAACATAATCGTGGTCTATATTGTTTTAGGTATACTCATTATGTTTTTATTTATTTTTGTTACCTACTAGCTGTGCATTTATGCTAAGCAAGTGCTAATATATGCACCTAGTCTTCACTTAGTGTTTTATGATCCAAACTACTCAAGGTGATTTCTGTGTAAATTGTTTGATGACCTATAGAATAAATTTATTTATGCCATCACTATCTTGCTCATAGCAATATATATATATATATATATATATATATATATATATATATATATATATACACACACACACACATACAGAAATGTGTTACTGGTCTCTTTCTAGCAAAATAGTTACAGATAATATATCTCTGTTGGTGTTTCTATATGGTTGAGAATTATTAATACTTAGCAGGTCAAATTCTAGAGGAGCTAGAGTTGGGAGGGGACAGATTAGGATTTAGCTATGACATGAAAAGCAGGTAAGTGTTTGTATGATAGAGAAAAGCGAGGAGGTACTCCTACCCTAGCCAGGAGATGACAGAGGAAAAAGCCTATGGTTAGTGGTAGGTTGGGGGAGAGGAGTGGTCAGAAGAAAACAACAAAGAGAAGAAATAAAAAACGGGAAGAGAAAAAAATATTAGTATAAAGCTGTGTAGCTAAAATCAGGCAAGTTATTCACTTGTATAAAAAGAATAAAAGGTCTATAGTATAGAATGAGATGAGAAAGAGGTGGGGAAAAGGAGGAAAAAAGATAATAAACGATAAAAATGATACCCAATCGACAAAAGAAAAACAAGTACAAATTGATCAACAAGTAGCACACAATCCTATAAAAATAAAACTATCAAAAAGAAGAAAAAAAATAAAAATATTAAGCAAACTAACTGAGCAGAGAAAGAAAGAAAGAAAGGAAAGAAAACTAAGAGACGAAAAATATCAGTTACTCCCCAAGAGTTTTATGTGGAGCTGGTTTCAGCTACTGATTCCTGGATTAATCACGGGTCCACAGATCACTTTCTCCTGGGACTGCTCTCTGCTCTCTCCCTTTTGGTGCTCCTTTCCAGGTCAGGGTGGGGCGGGGCAGTTAGGATGTCATGCTCCTGGGGTCCCAACC
Source organism: Ctenodactylus gundi (assembly GCA_004027205.1). NCBI lineage: Eukaryota > Metazoa > Chordata > Mammalia > Rodentia > Ctenodactylidae > Ctenodactylus > Ctenodactylus gundi. The sequence continues at coordinate 210,303 of PVKB01002659.1, read as the reverse complement.
AACTCCTCTCCTTGTCTCCGTGTGTCCCTGCAGACTCCTTTCCCTGTCGCAGAGCACTCCCCTCCAGTCCCGCGGGGGCAGGGCGCACTCTCCTGCATCTCAGTGGGACACAGTTAGGGGTGCACTGCTCCCCCAGGCGCCTTTAGCAGACCCAGCAGGTCAGGCCATTCCAGCAGGGCACAGTTGGGGGTACACGAATCCTGGCACCCCCTCTTCCCCCCACCGGGCTCCCTCCCTGTTTCTGCTTGTCCCTCCCACCATCTGCTCCCAGGGCCCTTTGTGATCTGCTGTTATGTGGGTTGGGCTCAGTCTGCCCACCTCTGGCTTTGTGCAGTCCATGTCCTCTGACCTTAGAACCCTCCCTGTCCTCTTCTGTGGGCTGCCTTTGTGGGCTCGTACTACCGTGTAGGGGCTTGCAGGGCCCCACATCAGGCTTCCCCAGCTTTTTCTAGACTTTTGGAACTTGTTAGTCTTATTCTTTGGCCTGGGTCTGAGCTCTTGTCTGTAAGTTTTAAATGGGGTATGATAACACTAGCTGATGAGAGAGACTTTGCAGTAGTGGTGCATGGAGGAAGACTGGAGAGGTTATATGCTTCAGTGCTTTGAGGTCTTTAAGAGAGTGGAATACACCTCTTAGAACAACCCCTCTCCCTGGGTCTCTGGTGTAGGTGCTCCTCCTTCGTGTGTCATAGTATTTGGTTACAAGCTTTTACTACAGCTGTCAGTTTCTGCCTATGACTTCTCCATGAGAGTGTAAACTTCCTCAGAACCCATCTGAACAAGAATCCTGGTGCACAGGAGGCAGTCAGTAAGTGCTGGAAGAAGGAGTGTTGCGTAGGGAGCATGTTAGTGAAGAAAACTCATTAGGTGGTGATTTCCATTGCCCACAACTTCGCCCATGCTTAGTAATGCCACTTATGATGGGCTCCTTTTTCAAAAACTTTCTCTACTGTCCTCTAGTAAAAAGATCTGGCAGTAGTTAGGAGGTAGTAAGAGTTCAGTATTATACTTGATAGTGCAAGATCTAACACTATCCATAAAAAGCAAATTTGTGTACAGCTTTGTACCCCAAACTGATCCATGCTGTTTTTAAAGAACTTAGAAGAAACAAATCATCAAAATCTTACAAAGAAATTGTGCTGCTTGAAATAAACTCTCTCAGTCAAAAAAAGTGAGATAAATGTAGATTTTGTACTTCCTCATCTTATAAGATAGGGGCTACAGACTTCCAGGCAGCTGCTTAAATGAATAACAATGCAGTGGGTCAGAATTCTGGGAGAACTACAACAGGTGTGCCCCATCTAAGAGCACCTGTCAGGTTGTGCTGTATCTGAAATGTTGTTGCTATAGATTCGAAACTTACATAACAAATTTCTTGATTTTTAAAAAAATGACAGCAACTAATTTTGTTTCTTTACAAAAACTACCCCCCTCCCCCCAAAAAAGTAACAAAACATAAAAAGGGGCTGGAGGACTGGCTCAGTGCTTAAAGCTCTTGCCTAGCAAATGCTAAGTACCCAAGTTTGATTCTCCAGCACCACATAAAAGCTGGAAGTGGTGGCACACACCTGTAATCCCAGCACTTGGGAGGCTGAGACAGGCAGATTGTCTTGAGTCCAAGGCCAGCCTGGGCTACAGAGTGAGACCCTGTCTCAAAGAAGAAGAAAAAGTATGGCCAAATAAAACAACTTTACAGGTTACACAGTCTGTGATATATCATTTTGTACTTTCTGCTTTTAAGGATTATCTGGGCCTATTTAAGCTTTAGGATAAATCATTATATTTAATAATTTGAAAAATGAATAATTTATTAACTACTGTTCTCAAATACATTTTTCTTCCTTTTCATCTTAGTGTGGGACTACAACACTGGCAGAGTTGGAGCACCGTTAGTTTGCTGTGAAATCAAATTAAAAAACTGGGAGGAAGGTAATCTATTTAAAACATAGAGCTCTAGATTTTGTAAGATTAAACTTTAAAAGTTAGAATTGTGCTTTATTTTCTTCCTTATTTTAGGGTATAAAATGGCTCACAAGTGCTCATTCTTTGTTCTTCATAAAAATTGCATTTTATGTAGAACTATATAGAGGCATTAACTTTGCTTATTTTAAAAATGATTCTGGAGAATTATAATTGTTTTGTTTGTTGATTTATATAAATACAAATAGGAATTATGGCAGAAGTTTGAGAAATAAATAGTATGAATAAATTAAGAGTGATCATAGTTTGATTTTTTTTTTTTTTTTTTTTTGAGACAGGATCTCACTCTGTAGCTCAGGCTGGTCCTGAACTCACGATGGAGCACAGGCTGCCCTTGGACTCACAGCAGTCCTCCTGTCTCAGCTTTCCGAGTGCTGGGATTACACCATTCCCAGTTCATGTGGTGCTGGGGAATCGAGCTCGGGTACCTAGTGCTTTAACTGGTAGCCATTCCTCTATCCCCAATAGTTTGACTTTTGTAGAAGCACAATCATAATTTTTGTGTGCCACCCAGATTTTGCTCAGGATTATTAAAAAGAAATTTTTACCACAGTTCTATAATAGTTGGCTACTATGGGTATTTAAAATGCAAATCACTTTTCAAATAATTTAATCATATATATATATATATATATATATATATATATATATATATTATTTGATTTATTGGGATGCTTCTTTCTTGGATACAAATAAAGGCACCAGGGCTCCAAAATAATTTTGTAGGTATTTTTAGAAAAATTAGTGAAAATGTTCAGTAAATTTCAACTTGGTATCACTCTGAAGTTGTGTGTAGGAATAAATCTTCTAAATATATTGGGATTTGATTTTACACAGAGATTGGTTTTTTATTTGATGCATGACTTAATACTTTTATCACTATTACATTTAAGACTACAGAAATTTAAAGCAATTTACTAGTTAGTATTTATCATAATTTTAAGTAAAAAAGGATAATATTGGATCCCCAAGTGTATGGTTTTTTTGGAATAGTAGTGTAAAAAGGTAAATGCTTATAGTTACTCAACTGAAATTTTGCCTTCAGTTTTATATTGATATCTGCCTGTTTCCTTTAGGAAACTCTTAATTAGATTAAAACAAGATATTGTATTTATAAACCTAGTTTTGAACTTTTGTGGGGTGCATCTAGTGATAAAATAGTAAATTAACTTTAAATCTGCACTTATTAGGTGGATACTTTAATACTGATAAACCACATCCCAGAGGTGAAATTCTTATTGGTGGCCAGAATGTGACAATGGGGTACTACAAAAATGAAGCAAAAACAAAAGCTGACTTTTTTGAAGATGAGAATGGGCAGAGGTGGCTGTGTACTGGAGACATTGGAGAGTTTGATCCTGATGGTTGTTTGAAAATTATTGGTGAGTTATTGAATCTTTTCTTGAATATGAATGATTCTTAAGTGGTTTTATGCAAAAAGTACTATGTTTATAGAATCTGTTTAATAATGAATATTATATCTTTATATAATATTGATGTGATATGTGTCATTCTTAGAATATAAATAAACATTTTTAATAAGGACTGAGGAACTCATGTGGCCTAAAACGTAGGATAGTCTCAAAAGGTTTCAGGAGCAGTGTTAATTTTAATTACTGTTACGTAACCTTAGCCATTCTTTCTTGTGTAGGGAATATTCCTTTATATGAGTTCTTCGGCATCTATAAGTGATTAAACAGGGTCCCCTGTCTGAACTTAGACTTTGTTCTTTTCTTTGCTTAAGGTGACAAAGGAAAATCTGTTGACCTAAATATTGGAACCAGTGTGGGACAAACAATAACCTTCTCCAGCTTCTTTTAAGCTCTTTGTAAAGTTAGTGGCATCTCTAGTCTACTTATGATGACTAGATGCTGGCGTGGGTGCAAGGCTCTTCCATTAGTCAGCTCTCTGTGCTTATTCCATGTCCCACCGATTCGGCTTAAGACACAGCCCTTGAAATTATACTTCCCGTTTTTACTGTCTCTCTTACCGTGTTTGCAGGTCAGATCTATGGCTTCAGCCACCCTAGTATGGGAAATTCCTCTCTGTTACCATGTTTTACCACCTCCCAGTGGCACCTGCTCACTTCCACCAGGTGATGACTAACCAGTGTTCATTCCCTGATCACTTTCTTGTGGAAAGCCTTTTAACGTCTGTTAGAAACTTGCTTCAGGGTGCCTGTGTTATGGGACTAGCGTTCACCTCCCTTAATTCTTCATTTCTCTTCCCCTCTGTGCTGTAGTAGCTCAACCTGCCACTGCTGTTCCACTTGGCGTCTGCTCACTTATCATTCATCTCAGAACTGAGGGTGACAGTGTACACCTCTAATCCTGGCTTTCTGGGAGTCTTGAGGCAGAAGGATCAAAAGTTTGAGCCCAGTGTGGGCAGCTTAACGATTTGGTGAGACCTAGTCTCCGAAAAAAAAAAAAAAAAAGATGGGGATTGTAGCTCAGTGCAGAGGCCCTGGGTTCAATCCCCAGTAACACATATGCACATACTTGCATGCATGCACACTTTCATGCCTGCCTGTACAAATTTTACACAGTCATACATGCATGCACACATACATGTCTCAGTTTAAGCGCTACCTGGAGGAGTTCTTTCTGAGCCATAGATTGGAGAGTTTTAACACCTAGTGCTACCATATTGTGTTGAAGTAATGTCCCTGTGTTATAGTTTTCTCCAGATAGATTGTGACCTCAGATAGCATTCCACATCTTCATCTTCCTGGTGTTAAAGGATGGATACCACTAACATCCCTGTTAAACAGAATACCTGAAGTGCTGATGATGGCACCCTTTAATTAGAAGTTGTTTTTCTTTTAGAAGAATATATTTAATTGTACAAAAATCGGGGCCTAATTTTATTATGTACTGTGTAATTGGCAAGGTTTTAAGTAATTTGATAGCAGATTAGTGCATATTTATGTATTAGAATACTCTTAGTCTTCTCATGTCTCCTTGCTTCTGCCCTTGTTTTGTGCAGATCGAAAGAAGGACCTTGTGAAGCTGCAAGCAGGGGAATACGTTTCTCTTGGGAAAGTGGAGGCAGCGTTGAAGAATCTCCCACTGATCGATAACATTTGTGCATATGCAAACAGGTAAGAAAGTGGGACTCAGGATCCTTGTGCTTAAAACTCTGGGTGTGCCATAAGTGTCACTGCTGTCACGGGCCTCTTTGTAAATAATCTAATACTGCGTTCATTCCTGGGATTTCTGAGAACAGCCTTCTCGTAGCCGTTAGATGATTCTTCCCTTGTGATACCACTGCTTGTCATTCTTCTGGGCCATTAGGTTCTACTTCATCTCTCTGTAGTGTCCTTTGAGGTGCAGCATAGTGAGCTGTCTGTCTGCACAGGGAAGCTTCACAGAACCGATGCTCAGGAGAGCGGACTAAGCTTTTGGTAGGGTGTGGCACACTTGAAGCGCACCTGAAGTTATGTTCAGTTGTGGCTTAAATGTGCAGCACCACAGCCCAGTGCCTACATCTAGAGTGATGATCTGGGCAACTGAGACGAGGAGTTTAAAATTAAGATCTGAGAACTATATCCTTGGGAAATGTGTTCAGATTTTAGGTTAGAATTCTGATTATATTTTCCATAACAATATTATGTGGTAATTATTCCCCAGTGATATTAATTGAATATTTTGTGGGTAAGCCCAGTCATCTCTCTGTATTGGTTGACATAATCATTCTGGGAAAACAAAGTCAGGTGTCAGATAAACCAGTTGAACAGATTTTGGGACATATAGCCTCAGATAAGAGGAACTTCAGGTTGAATACTCCTTTTCTGAAAAAAGAAATTTTTTTTTTCTTTGAGGCAGGGTTTTACTCTGTTGTCCATGCTGGTTCTGAAGTCCGCTGTGTAGCCCATGTTGGCCTCACACTCATAACAATCCTCTTATCTTGGTTTCCTGAGTGCTGGGATTACAGGCATGCCCTGCCATGCCCAGTTTATGTGCTACAGGGCCTCCGGCTTGCTAAGCAAGTGCTCTAACTGCTGAGCTATTCTTCCAGCCTTTATCTGAAATGCTTGGGACAAAAAAATTGTTATAAATTTCAGAAATTTGAAAATATTTACATAGATTGTTATCACTTGAACAACCTAAACAGTGATATATAATGATTCTGCCCTTTAATTAGCCATTTAATATTTTATTTAGCAGTGCTACAGATCTGTATTTTTTTTATATGATAATAACCAGCATTGTACTTGTCATCCTGATGCTGCTACCATTCCTTCAGGTTACTATCTTATGATCTTTAAAACATTGTCAGTCTCTGCATGCTTAGAATTCCTTATTTAATACAGGTTCTCAAAATAAATGAAAGAAAATGGATATAATCACATTGCTTCTATTTGCTACCAAATTTTTTCACACTACCTCACTTACATTAGATTTTATTTTTTAACCTGTTACTGTGATTTACTAATTTTTAATGATAAAATTTTAAATATTTGTAATAATTTTCTTTTAAAAATGTGTACATGGCCTTATTCATTATCTTTACATACTTGAAAGTAACGAATAATATCAAATGGAAGTTTATTAAGCAGTGAACCCTGCCAAACTCTGGAATGTGTTGTGAACTGTACAGTAAATCAGGCTATTGAATGAAATAAGTATACCAGTACCAAGTATGGCACATGCACTTTAAAAAATAGTATAATTACAAAATGTCAAGGCAGTCAGTAACTCAGATTAACATGGCAGAACATTTTGTTCTTCAGCTGTTGTTCTTTATGTATTCCAGTTACCATTCTTATGTCATTGGATTTGTTGTGCCAAATCAAAAGGAACTAACAGAACTAGCTCGAAAGAAAGGACTTAAAGGAACTTGGGAGGAGCTGTGTAACAGTAGTGAAATGGAAAATGAAGTCCTTAAAGTGCTTTCTGAAGCTGCTGTTTCAGGTGAGTAAGTGTACGAACCAGGATGGTAAGAGCCTTTTAAACATCTCTTTACCTTGTTATGCAAGGGTTAAGATGCACCATTTTCTGCTCCTTCTGTTGCCATGAGGAGGTGGAAGGATATTCTCATTGTCTCCTGTTGAGCCCCTCTGCACAGTCTTCCATCCCTACCAACTGACGTACATGTCTCCTGAATAGACTCATGTTTTTACCCTGTTCTCTGGGTTGGCCCTTTCTTGACTTAGCTGTTGTACAAGGCCTGCTTGATTTCCTGGACACACTACACCACACTGAAAGGTCCAGACCTCCTTGTGGGATTTTACACATTGTTAGCGTGCTGGTAGTTTTCTGTGCTCTGTGTGCTTTACCTTCTTTTTCTTTTGGCCCAGACTAGTTTAATATTGTTGACTTAATAAGACAATCCCATCTTTTGAGTTAAGCATTAAGTGTAATAGAAATTAGCATTGTATAAAAAGTTGTTTATAAGATGTATGTATAAGATTATAAAAATGTAAATTTGCATTTAACCTAATGAAATCATCATTCTTGCTCTTTACTTTGACTTTAATTATATTTTGGATTCTTACCAGTCTGAAAATAGTTCCTGATATCATTAGGATAACTTAAAACCTGGGCTGATGCCATATTGTTTCAGTTAATTGATGGCTATTGATTAAAAACCTACATCATTTCTGAGTAGTAGTACTGAATGGTTAATAACTAAGCATAATATACTTTTTGCTTATTTTCATATTTATAACAGCTTTATTAAAATATAATTATTATGCATACAACTTACCCATTCAATATGTTTATAGCATAATCACCAAGCCCTACGACCATCACAACTGTTCTACGCTAGAGCTATTACCTCTGAAAGAGGATCCATACCCTTTAGAAGTCATTCTCTTTTGTCCTCAAAATCTCATCTTTTGGCAATCAGTGATTAAGTTTTGTCCCTGTGAACACATATGTCTAAATTTTGTGTAGAACTGTGTTTATTTGTCTTGCATAGATGTATGATGAGTGGAGTTGATGGGTTGTAGGTTAACTTTGTATTCACCCTTTTGAAGAAGAGTCAGACTGCTTTCCAAAGGTTTTTCTCTGAGTATTTTCCAAGATGTCAGCACTATTTTGCTTCCTAACCACTGGCCTTTTGATTTTGGTGATCCTGAGTGTTGTCTTGTGGTTTGCCTGGTGGCTGCTGATGTTGGGTATCGTTTAATGTGCTTATTGGACCTTGTGTAACTTTGTCTCCTGAGTATTGATTTCTGTTAGTTCTTAATATGTTCCGAACTCAAGTCCATGATCAGGTATATAATTTACAAATGTATTCTCCCATTTTGTCCTTTATTTTTTTTATTTTTTGGCAGTATTCCTTGAAGCACAAAAGTCCTTAGTGCAATTTATCTTCTTTCTTTTCTTATTTTGGCTCTTGGTAGATTATCTGAGAAATCATTGTCTAATCAGAGTTCCAAAGACAGCCTTGTTTTAATAGTTCATAGTTTTTAGCTCTTGCATTTAGATCTTTACATCATTTTGGATTAATTTTGTGTATCATGTAATGAAGAACTCTAGCTTCATTCTTAAAGTCATTGGATTATGTATATTTATTAGGAGACATTACAGAAAGAAATTTGTGTAGTTCAGGGGATTGGCTAAGGCAAAATCTCATGTCTGAAGGGCTGCCATTCAGAAAGAGCAAGCTGGACTGTCATGGGTGTGTTGATGCCTGGTGCATAGACCTCCCCCCCCCCCCCCCCATTTTATTGATATGTATAAGTGCAATACATAACGTTTACATTGATCTTGAGTATTTTGTGTACATACACATCATGGCCAAGTTACAAATCTTTCCCTTCCCTCTCTTTGACCCTTCCCCTTCCCCTCCAGTTCCCATTATTTCCCACATTAAGTTCTATGAAATAATTGTGATCTGGGTTTCTCATGTCAGAGAAACCATTTGATATTTCACCTTCTGCTTCTGACTCACTTCACTAATTATCATGGTCTTAAGATGCCTACATTTACCTACAAAAGCCTCTAACCTCTCTGTCTTTATAGATGAGTAGTACTCCATTGTATATAAATACAATTTATATATCCATTGGTCTGTTGATGGATATTTGGGTGTCTTCCACATTTTAGTTATTGTTAATTGTGCTGCAGTGTACATGGGTATGCATGTATGTTATGAATTGTTTTTAACCCTTTTGGGAATATTCCCAGAAGAGGTATTGCTGGATCTAAGGGGATGTTTATTTCTAGTCTTTTGAGAGACCTCCATACTGCTTTCCATAGTGGTTGTACCATTTTATATTCCCACCAGTAGGGCAGGAGGGTTCCTTTTTCCCCACAGCCTCGCCAGCACCGATTGCTGTTTATGTTCTTGATATATGCCCATCTCTCTGGAGTTAGATGGTGTCTTAGTGGTGTTTTCATTCTGGTGCATAGACTTCTTTACTGTGGGGAAGTCTCAGCCCTGCTCCTGAGGTCTTCCAGACTCAGTGAAATCAGCTCGTGGAGGTTGTTTAGAATATACACAGCACTGTCACACCAACACTTAAATTTATTTTTCATTTTGTCTTTTTATTGTGCTGGGGATTGAACCTAGCATCTTATGCTTGCTAGGTAATTGCAACTAAGCCATGCCCCCATCCATTCTTATGATTTATTTTGAGACAGGATCTCACATTTCACTAAGATGATGAGGTTGTCCTAGAACTTGTGATCTTCCTGCTTTAGATGCTTCTCAAATAGCTGAAATTAGAGGCATGCTCCACTGTGCCTGGCTTTGTTCAGTTTGGTCACTGGGGGCTCTGGTAGGCCAGGTGACATGAAAATGACCATTACCTTCTGAAAGACATTTAGGTACATCTTCATAAATTATAGTTTTCAAATAAGGTAGCAAAGTTACACTACTGCCTAATAGGAAATAATTATCCTGCCTAAAAGTGGAAACACATTAACCTTCTCCTCAGAAGAGGAAAGAGGACATAAACTGTTCAGATGACTTTTACTCTTCTTTTGATAGCCCATAACTTTTTAATGCTGTTGTGTAAAGTTAACTATTACTAATACATATTTGATAAATAAGGCAGTAAGAGAAGAGAAATGAAATATTACATACACACATACGCACACACACACACACACATACACACATATATATTCAAAACAAAATGAGGAAGGAGTACTTGTAAATGTTAAGAGTCCTCAGTTAGTGAACTAGCTGTGGTATTGTGGTGTTTATTTTTCAGAATCAGATTTAGATGGCATCACTATGTATTATTTAACAAGATAATTTTAAGTCATACATCATTAGGTGGTGCAATGCTAAATTTTATGAAATTTTAAAAAATTTTAAGTAGTGTTCTAGCACTTAACTTTTTAAGTCTCCCCATGTCTCAGTAGTGTCAGTACACTCTTGTAGTACTTACTAATTTTGTTAATAATTTTTTTTCCTCTTGGGAAAAAATTCTTGAAATGTTTTTAATATTTGAAGGTTCAAAACTGTGTGGCCTTTATTTTTACAAATTAGTAGATTTTTTGTCACTTCCAAGGCCCTTATACCTTTAATTTAGTAAATTTTTAGAAATTGTAGTTAAAAAATGAACATTAAATTTACCATCTTAAGCATTTTTCTTGTGTAGTTCAGTAATGTTAATTATGTTATGTTATTGTGCAACAGATCTCTAGAATCTTCTCAGTGTGCTAAGCTGAAACACCCTACCCATGGGACATTGATTTTCCCTGTCCCCCTACTGCCCCTGTCAACTACCTTTCTACTTTGTATTTTGAGATACTTCATGAGTGGAGCCATATAATTTTTCTTCTGTTGTGGTTGGCTAATTTGTTTACTTAGTGTAATGTCTTCAAAGTTGTTTCATATTGTAGCATATGACAGGATTTTACTCTTAGAGAGGTATAATATTCCATTGCATTTATGTATCTCATTTTCTTTATTCATTTATCTGCCAGTGATATTTGAGTATTTTTCTTCTACTTCATGGCTCTTGTTCTTCATACTATGATGAACATCAGTATGCATATATCTTTGAGATCCTCTTGAATTAAAAAAAAAAGTACCTGAAAATGGGCTTGTCAGATCTCATGGGTTATAAGTTATGATAGTTCTGTTCTTAGTTTTTTGAGGAATCTCCATATTGACTGTACTAATTTACTAATTTACATTCCCACAAGTGGTGTACAAAGGTTCTCTTTGTATAACATCTTTGTCAGCACTCACGTTTGGCTTTATAATTACAGTCATCTTAATAGTGTAAAGTGTTATCTGTTGTGGTTTTGCGTTGCAATTCCCTTTCGATTTTTTTTTTTTTTTATGTTGGGCCCTTTTTCATGTGCTTGTTGGCCAAGGGAAAAGTGCATATATATTTCTGCCAATGGACAGTGTGCATGGTTTTTAGACAGTTGCCAATAAAGGCCTCCATCCTATCTGAAACTTCTGAGACCTGACCTTTATAGTCCATACTTCTATCAGCATTTTGGTTTTCTGAGCTTCAACCTGAATCTTTCATCAAACTTGGGTGCAGCAGTCATTTTCTAGCTGACATCTTTAAATATTTCCAAACTCCTCCTGTAAGCCAATTTCAAAGGCTTCTAAACCACATGGTGAGGTAAAGTCACGGCAACAGCCTTACTTGCAGTACAGATTTCTTAGTTGCTTTTTCCTTGCTGGGACAGAATATCTAATATCCATAACTTAAGAGGAGGAAAGATTTACTTTAGCTTACAGTTTCAAAAAGCCAGACATAACATGGGTGGCTGGCAAGATTAGAAGCACGTGTCAGAAAGAAGAGCAGGGGATGGGCGGCTGTCAGGATGGCGGACATGAAGCCAAGTGAGGGAGAAGGAACAGAAGCAGCATTACACCCTTCCAGGGCAAGCACCATGCATTCACCCCTTCCAGCCAGGCTGTGCCTCCCAACAATATATTGGATCCTTAGGTAATCCAAAACATCTAGATGAGGAGGTTTTGAGGTGAGACTCCAGATCCAAACCCTGACAGCTATTATTTTGTATTTATTTGATTTGATTTGATTTGATTTGATTTTTTTGAGGCAGGGTCTCACTCTGTATCCTGGGATCTGGGATACAGAGTACAGAGTGAGACCTATATCCTGTCACAGTATGAACATTGGGTTGCCTTGAGATCCCGATCAGAGGAGAGTGCTGGCATTACTGGTATGTACCACCATGTCCAGTTTATTTGGTGCAGGGAGGTCGAACCTGGTACCTTGTGCACTGCTGAGCTGTTCCCCTCGTCCAAATTTTTAGGGTTTTTTTTTTTTTTTTTTTTGAGACAGGGTCTCGCTCTGCAGTCCAGGCTAGTCCTAAACTCACTATGGAACCCAGGTTGGCCTTGGACTCACAGCAGTACTCCTGTCTTAGCCTCCAGAGTGCTGCGATGACAGGCATGTGCCACCACACCCAGCTCATGTGGTGCTGGGGGATTGAATTCAGGTACTTAGCACTTGCTAGGCAAGCGCTTTAACATCTGAGCCATTCCTACAGCCCCAACTTTTGAGTTTTTAATAGTTGTCATTTTTATTTTTATGACTCTACTTGGATAGTTTTTATTAACTTCTGCTAATTTTGGGTTTATTTTTGTAGTTTTTTTCCCCATAATTACTTTTCATTAGTGTATATTTGTAATAGGCAATAATTACATTTATCTTGTCTTTTTGCAGTTCTTTGAAGTGTGACATTAGGTTGTTGACTTGAGGTCCTCTTTTAATTTCTGTGTATGTATGTATGTTAATTTTCCTCCTGCTGCTGGTTTCTTCTAATTACATTCCATTGTGATTAGGTTACATTACTGCAGAATTCTGTTTTTGTACATTTATGCTTAACAGGAAGTTGTATATTTTCGTGTAATTTGGTACTCTTTATTGTCTTTTTGTTTCAATTTGGAAGGTTCTTCATCCTTTCTTATAGGGCAGGTTTAGTCATTTTGAATTCCTTCAGATTTTGTTTGTCTAGGTGTCTTAGTTACCTTTTTGGTACTGGAACAGAATACCCAACGCACACAATTTATTTAATGGAGGAAAAGTTTTTTTTAGCTCACAGTTTCAGGAGGTCTCAGTGCATTTATGAGTGGCTGGCAGTGGTGGAAGAGTCTGGCTGAGATGGCCATGGATAGAAACCGTTCACAGCCTTGCAACAGGAATGACAGTGTGAGAGGAAGGGCTGGATGAGTGTACACCCTTCCAGGGTCCTGCCCATTTCAGGTCAATCCCTAGAGATCTGCCCTTCCACCAAGGCCCCACTCTTACTAATAGCAAGAGAGATCAGTGAATTAGCTCCCTTGACTGACTGAATCACCTTCCAAACATGGTGCTTTTGGGGGACCCAAACCATAACACCATGAATCTTAATCTTTCTTTCATCTTTGAAGGACAGGTTTGCCAGGAATAGTATTGTTTGTTGGCAGGTTTTCACTACTTTGAATATATTAACTTACTCTTTTCTAGTCTGAAAGTTTTTTCTTTTCTTCTTTGGGGGGAAATGAGATCATGCTGTGTTTTTGTTACCTAGGTTGGTCTCATGTGACCCTTGCCCTCTCAGCCTCCTGAATAGCTGAAACTAAAAATAATGGTCCACCATACATAATTAATAATATATGTTTGTTCATTTTTGGCATTTTGTTAATAAATCTGATACTCTAAGTGAGCCCCTGTGTTATAAGCTAAATCATTTTTTTTCTTGCTACTTTTAAGAGTCTTTGCAGCTTTTGAGGGCTCCATTACAATGTACCACAGTATGCTTTTCTTTAGTTTTTTTCAGCTTCTGAAATTTGAAGATACAGTACATTTTTGACTGGTTTAATTTCTCTATTGCTGTTTCTTCTCTCTCTCTCTCTCTCTCTCTCTCTCTCTCTCTCTCTCTCTCTCTCTCTGTCTGTCTTTCTCTCTCTTTTTGAGACAGGGTCTCGCTCTGCAGTTCAGGCTGGTCCTGAACTCAGTATGGAGCCCAAACTGGCCTCAAACTCACTACAGTCCTCCTGTCTCAGCCTCCCACGTGTGGGGATGACAGGCATGCGCCATCACACACAACTTTATGTGAATGCTGGATGATAGAATTCAGGGCCTTTGCTTTCTAGGCAAGGTTTTTAACCCCTGCATTGTTCCTCCAGCCCTTCTGTTTTTGTAGCCTTTGTAAATGTACGTTTTCTCATTTAATGGTGTCTCATATGTTCCTTAAGCATTCACTTTTTTTTTTTTGCTTCACTGTCTCAGTAATTTAAAAATTACTGTTTTTTTTTTTTAGTTTGCTGACTTTAAAAATCTGCTGCTGAATCCTATTAGTAAATGTAAAAATTTTTTTATCCTTCAGTTGTAGCATGGTTTTTATTTTTCTTGAGTGATTTTCTTGTTTTATTTTTTAAATCTTTCTGTTAGTCAGTTCATGAATTGTTTTCTTGGTGTTTGTTGAGTTGTCGTTGTGCTTCCCAATAACCCAATGGGTGTTTTTATGATGTAATTATATATTTTTGTTCCTTTGGGGGCTGGTTTGTGGAGATTTAAACTGATTTTACTTATTTGTTCATTTGTTTGTTTATTGATTTATTGAGCAGGGTCTCACTGTGTAGTAGAGGCTGGCCCTGAACTCAGTAGTTAGTCCCGGCTGGCCTCAAACTCACCGCAGTCCTCCTGCCTCAGCCTCCCAAGTCCTGGAATTACAAGTGTGTACCACCACATCCAGCTTATGTGGTGCTAGGGAATTGAACTGAGGGTCTTGAACTTGCTGAGCTATATTGTGAGTTTTTCCTCTGTGTTTTCACTGTTGCTATAGAGGAATGCTATTGATTATTTTGGTATTAATTTATATTCTGCAACTTGGCTGAATTTATTGGTTCTAAGAGTGTTCTGATGGAGTTTTTGAGGATTGTCTATGTAAAAGATCATGGCATTCCCATTAGGGATAGTTCAACATTTTCCTTTCCTGTGTATATGCCCTTTATTTCATTTTTCTTGATTGCTCTGGCTAAAGTTTCAGCACTGTGTTGAATACAAGTGGCGAGAGTGGACACCCTTGCCTTGTTCCTGATTTAAGGGAAAATGTTTTCCGTCTTCTCTCATTTAGGAAGTAGGCAGTAGGATTGTCATAAATGGCTTTTATCAGCTTGAGGTAAGATCCTTCAATACCTATTCTCATCAGAATTTTGATCAGGAGGCGGTGTTGTATTTTATCAAAGGCTTTTTCCACATCTGTTGAGATGATCATATGATTTTTGCCCTTGCTGTTGTGCTGTATTACATTAATTGATTTATCATGTTGAACCAGTGTTGCGTCCCTGGGATGAAACCAGTTTGTCATGATGTATGATCTTTTTAATAATTTGTTGTATTCTGTTTGCCAAGTGTCTTACTGACGATTTTTGAATCTATATTCATTAAGGAAATTGACCTGCAGTATTCTTTCTTTTTTGGGGTCTTTATCTGGTTTGCAGATGAGATGATACTTGCTTTCATGAAGGAGTTTGGGCAGTGTTCCATCTTTTTCAGTTTCATTGAAGAGTTTAAAGATCATTGGTGCCAGTTCTTCCCTGAAGTTCTGGTAAAGTTCTGTGGTGAATCCATCCAATCTTGGCTTTTCTTTGTTTTTAGGCCCTCATTACTTCCTCAGTTTATCCCTCATTATTGCTCTTTTTAGGGTTTTTATATATTCTTGGTTCAATTTTGTATATCACACATATCTAGGAAGCTAGCTATATCTTCAGAATTCTTGAATTATTGAAATACAGCTTTTAAAATATTTTTCTTATTCTCTGGATTTCAACAGTGTCTGGTTTCACCTTTCTCATTTCTGATTGCATTGATGTGAATTTTTTCTTTCTTTCTTTTGGTGAGCTTGGCTTGAGATTTATCAATCTTGTATACTCTTTTGAAGAACTGCCTCTTTGATTCATTGATCTTTTGTATTGTTTTTAGTTTCAGTTTCATTGATTTCCACTTTCATTCTCATAAGCCTTCCTTCTACTGCCTTTGGATTTGACTTGTTCTTATTTCTGTAGGACTTTGAGCTGCACCATTAGTTTGTTTAAGGTTGCTGTGCTTTTTCATATGTGCAATCAGAGCTACACATTTCCCTCTGAGTATTACTTCCAGGTGTTCCACAAATTCTGGTATGATATGCTTCTATTGTTATTTTACTTTAGGAAGTTCTTGGTTTCTTTCTTTTCTTCTTCTTCTTCTTCTTCTTCTTCTTCTTCTTCTTCTTCTTCTTCTTCTTCTTCATCTCTGATCCATTGCTCGTTCAGTAATTTCTCTGTGTTAATATTGTTTCTTTAGTTTCTTTTGCTGTTGGTTTCTAGTTTCATTCCATCATGATTTGAAACTATGTGGGGAATTATTTTAGTTCTTTTATATTTTGTTAAGCAAGTCTTATGGCCAAGGATATATGTTCTATTTTGGGGAAAGTCCCACATGCAGTTGAGCAAAAGATGTATTCTGTTGACAATGGATAGAACACTCTGTAGATATGTGTTAAGTCCATTTGTTCTGTGGTGTGATTTAGCTCTGATGTTTCTTTAATTTTATTTTTTGTCTGGTTGGCCTGTCTGTTTGTAAGAGTGGGGTATTGAAGTCCCCTGGTATGGTTGTGTTGCGGTTTATTTGGCCCTTCATTTCTAGTAGTTTTTGTTTTATGTAATTGGGTGTATATACAGAGGGTGCATATATGTTTATAGATTGGGGCTTCTGGCAGCTCTTTCTGATGGATTGTTTCTTTCACCAGTAATAGTGTCTTTTTTTTGTCTCTTCTGATCTATTTTGGTTTGTTAAATTTAGTGTAGCTGTTCCTGCTTGTTTTGGGCTCTAGTAGGATGTAGTATTAGTTTCTTCCTTTTACCTTCATCCTCTATGCTTTCTTTATGGGTGAAGTATGTCTCTTTGCAGGCAACAAATGGTTGGCTTTTGTGTTGAGCCACTGTGCCAGTCTGGGTGTTTTGATTGGAGACTTAAGATCATTACTTTGAGATTAATTATTGAAAGATTTTTACTGAACCCTGTCATTGTCCTGTTTTTTTTTTTTTAGTGTTTTTCTTTTTGTTATACTTTCAGATGTTTTCTTTCTTTCATGTTCTTTGAGGCTGCTCATCCTTGCCTTTATCCAAGATTCATCCAAGTATTTTTTTGCAATACTACATTAGTGGTTACAAATCTTTTATGGTTTCTGATCATGAAAGTTGTTTTACTTCCTCAGTTTTCAGGGGTGATTTTGCTAGTACAACCTGGGTTGACACTTGATTTCTTTTAAAACTTGAAAGATTTCACTCTAGCCTGTCCTGGTCTTTAAAGTTTGCATTGAGAAATCAACAGTTACTGAATGAATTTGTTTTGGTAAAACATTTTCTTTTCTCTGCTTTTAATATTCTCTTTCCATTGAATTTCTGAGGTTTTGATTATGATGTGCTGTGTTGAGTTTCTTTTCTGGTGAAGGTTATTTGGTGTTACATAAACTTCTTATACCTGAATATTAATTTCTTTTTCTAGGAAACTTTATTCCATGATTTCAGTGAATAAATTCCTTATACCTTCTTAGCTGTCTTCTACTCTTTCTCCCACACCCCTAACTCTGAAGTTTGTTCTCTTTGAATCATCCATCAGCTGTTGTATCCAGGTATTTTGCTCTCTTCCAATTTTGGAGATGTGCTTGATTATGGCATTCGTTTCCTCTATCCTCGGAGTGTTTGAGCTTACCTCCTTTGCTTTCAAATGCAGTTTTCATATCCTGAACTTCAGGGTATATTTCTTTTCAGATTTTCCACTTCTCTGTCAAATTGTTCCTTCATGTCTTATATTGCCCTCTTTACCTCAGCCAGCTTTTTATTTATATCTTCTGTCTACTCTGTAAAGTTTGTATTCATTAAGACCATTATTTGTTTAGTAAATTCTTCTTTAAGCCCGTTGATCATTACTTGGATTTCTTTAAGAATGTCTTGTTTGAAGTGACTGCAGAAATCAACTGCAAATCGATTTGTTCTTTTACTTCTTTTCCTATGAGTTCCACTATTTCAGGGCTCATGGTCGAGTCTCAGGCATTTGTCTGTGTCCTGTTACTCTGTCTTTCTGTGACTATTTTGTTGAGGGACTTCTCTTTAATGACTTAGCTGAGAGGTTTCTTTGAAAGTGTATGAGAGTTTGTGGGGCAAGTCAGAGGTCCACTGAGTTCTGTGCTGGGTATAGGTAGTGAGGGGTACCTACCAGTCCAGTGGTTTCCCAGGTGACTTTATTCACAGCAAGCAAAACTGTCCTTCTTGTCCTGGTATCCCTCCCCTGAGAGTGGGGATCTCTGCTCTCTGAGGTATGCTTACTACCACCTGAGTCATTCAGGAGGGCATCAGCTTTACTACTTCTTGCCAATGGTCTCTTGTGCCAGTTTCTTCCTAGGCACTGATGTAGTGTGTCCCTAAAATACCTGATGTGCAGCCTGTCTATGGCTTCTTTCTCCTTAGACAGTTCAGGCTCGCTCTTTTCAAAATAGCTCCTGTCCATATTTCTGCCTAGTATGGTCACTGAGCTCTACTTCTCCTGAGCTCGGAGGCCTTTTCAAGGGGAAGCTTGCCGTGTGTTTTCCATTTCTACTACCTGCAGTCTCGTTTCTGGAGATTGGGGCTACTGGCTGCTGTCAATTCCCATGTCTCACGGACCCAGGCTTATCTGTGTCTGTAGTGCTGGCAGCTCGCGCCCCTTTCCAGGCACCTTGGGCTACTTACTGGGCTGGCAATACCTTCAGGAGGTTCCACCCTTCTCATGGCCACCATTCAGTTTCCCCTTCTTCTAGCTTAGTTGAGCAGGTCGTTTTTAACTAAATCTCAACTTTTTGAATAAACACGGGGGGACTCATTGAGCAGGACTGTTACTTTGCTGCCAGCATGCCTGGATGTCTAATTGAGATTTTTTAGTAGACTGTATTTCCCTATTTCGTTATAGATCTTATTTTTTCCAAAATTACTCTTTATTTGTATGTGTCTGTGATTCATAACAGTCATCTTGAACTGGTACATGCACCTACTGCATCTTGCCCATTTTTACTTGCCCCTTCTCACCACCTCATCTTCCCCATCCACCACCACCCCCACCCACCGCCCCCACAAAATCCGTGTTCTTTGCAGGTCTTGTTGCTGACACTATGGCATTTGGGAGTCACTGTCTTCCATCCTCTTAGTCTTTGTGGGGTTGTTTGAGTGGGGAATGCCTTTCTGTAGTCAGCCCTGCTGGGGATCCGGAGCCCTCTGTGCCTTTTCTGGGGATGGATTCATCCTCTCAGGATTTGTGACCTAATTGGCATTTCCTGGTGCTTACTCAGAAGCTCCTCCTCCTGTCTGTCTGAGATACTGAACCTTGTTGTACAGGTTAATTGCCTTTGTTCTTGATAGTTCCCAACTCGATACCCTGTTCCTATGTTGTTGTGATTTAAACACTGTAGTAGCTAGTTCTTCCTGTCATACCCCAACAGTCAGAACATTGGATGTATATTCCCTCCTCTTCCCTCCCCATAAAAAGTTAGGAGTTGGGGTTTCTTTCTTATTTTTCATTACTGTGCTGAAGAGAGGTGCAAGTGAATGCCACATTTTTTAAACCACATTTTGATGTAGATGGTTTTATGCTCACCCAGAGTGCAAGAACCTATTAACTAATGTCTGAGTTTCTCACACAGGCCAGGTTCATGTATTGCTGTTAATTCACGTCTCTGTGGGGAGAATAGGAGTTTGCTTTTCTGTTGTGTCATCTTGCTGATGTGCCCCCTGGGAGCGTTGTATTTGTGTGTAATTAAGGCTGTTTGCCTGTTTGCCTTTGTTGGGTTGCGTCACATTGGGAACTATTCATTTTTTATATTTTTCTAAGAATGCTCAGTACTTTACATGTAGTTGTTTTTAATGTTCATTGAATGAATGTGTGAAAATTAATCTGGTCTTATTAAGGGTGCCTGGTTCTTCAAAGCTACATTTCCCTGTTACCCCGTCTGGTGCCCCTCCTTGTTCCCTCCCACCTCTGTCTGATGTTAGGAAGCTAATGGGTATTGCATTGTGTTCAGAAAGCATTGGTGAGTACGCATTCTGTTCCCACGTAGTAGATAGTGAACATTCTGGCTCACGACATTATTTTGTAATTTCTGAAATACCACTCTTTTTAAAGTAAAAATTTCCTTTTTTTTTTTTTCTTCCTTTTGGGGGCTAGGCCATAAGGTGTTTCATTTACATCTGGTGTGTATTCTTCTTGTTGAGGAAATCTAAGTACATTAAGTTCATTTACCTTTGTGCTGCAACTGTCTTTTTCTTAACCTGCTGATCTGCTGAGTACTTACATAAGTTAACTCATTATTGACGGTTATATTCTATTTTATGCCTGTCATAATTTTCTTAATTCATTTTCCTATTGATAGGTATATGTTTAGCGTTTTTTTTTTTTTTTTTTGCTACTATATTTTTTTCTTTTTAAACTCATACTAGTGTTTTTGAGGGACACGCTGCTTACAATTGAGATCCGTGGGCTGTCTGTTGGTAGTGCTCCACTGGAGAAGCTGCACTTTTGCTAAGAACTTTTAACTGGAGCCCAGTTCGGGGTGTAGGCTTATAATCCCAGCACTTTGGGAAGAGGAGGCAGGAGGACTGCAAGTTTGAGTCCAATCTGGGCAATTTAGTGAGACCTGTCTCAGAATTAAAAAATAAAATTGAAAAAAAAAGAATTTGAATGTGCATTTTTAAATGTGTTTGCATTTTTTTTTTTCATCATCTCAGCAAGTCTAGAAAAGTTTGAAATTCCAGTAAAAATTCGTTTGAGCCCAGAGCCATGGACCCCTGAAACTGGTCTGGTGACAGATGCCTTCAAGTTGAAACGCAAAGAGCTTAAAACACATTATCAAGCAGACATTGAACGAATGTATGGAAGAAAATGATGATCCCTTTTGGCAGCTTCCGCGTGCTACAGGGAGCTCAGATCAAATAGGAAAATACTTGAAATGCATGTCTCAAGCTGTGAGGCAGAGTCCCTTCCTCAGATTAAACCTAAACTGTTACTTCTCATGGCTTCACCGTTTTTAACTGACAGGATTAGTAAAATATTAAGACAGCAAACTGTGTCTGTCTCTTCTTTGTTTTCTCTCTTCCAGTTTACCACCTATGATTGTGCTTGTCAGTAGGGGGATTTTTCTGGATCATATTGGGGAAGCAGTAATTTTAAAAACCTCAAGTTTTTAAACATTTATATGTTCTGTATAATGTTTAGTTTGTAACTTTTTAAAGTTTGGATGTATAGACGGATCAATGGAAATATAAAAAATTGGTTATTTGGGGGCTTTTTTACTTAATGTATTTAAAAGTATAAGGATATTCATGTGGAATTATGTAAATTTCAAATGCTTATGAATCAAATCATTGTTGAACAAAAGATTTTTTGTTGTGTAATTATTGTCTTGTATGCATTTGAGAGAAATAAATATATCCATACTTATGTTTAAGAAATTGAGATCTTGTGAATATATGCTTGACTACTGTGTCTTCTCTATGTTTTTATCTTTTATTAGGAAAAAAAGTGTAGGTTGGTTGGCACTGCATGAAGCAAAATAGCATAAAATGGCAACAGAATAGGATATGGTTTAATATTAAAGGAGATAGGACTCAACAAGTGTTACCAAGCTAGTTGACAAATAGTCTCTTGTAGCTTCCTAGCAATGTGTTCAGTGTATTCTCTTTAGATTTGAAACGAATAAAATATCCAATATTAAATGGGAGAAATTCTGAAAGACAGAATACTATTTTAAAAACGAAAGATAGAAGGTTATGCTTTATTTCATTGATTATGTGTGCATTTATTTATATTTATAAACATACTAGTCATGTAAAATTTTTCCACCACAAAACTCTCCTAATTTTAATCAAGATATTTAATCACATATATTATCCTAAAATCAGCATTTTAAAAAAGTGTAGTTTGCACTGGGGAGTGTGTAAGGTATAGGTAGTAGTTGACTAAAAAGCACCTTTTATATCACAATTTTTCTATCCTAGAGAGTGAAATAATTTAGAATCCTATAATTGTATTCTCACTAAGATTTGAGAGTTTAGCTTTATAATTATGTGATTTCAGATTTGATATGTAGATTTTCATATGAAAAGTGTTTCAAAACCATTGCTTGTTTGATACAGTCTTTTGATTCAAGTATGTATTGCTTATCTGTTATTTATTATTGGATCAAAGAGTGATGTATCAGTTAATACATGCTCAAATTAGGACTAAAAAGTCATAGACACCGTATTTTCTACGTCAGACTAGTTACTTTCTTGATTTGTAGTTATGTAAGATATTAATAGCCCTCCCCCCAAACAAAAAGAAAGAAAAAAGAAAAAAAAAGACAGAAAACACGATGAACGCAGATTTATATGATACAGTGGGAGAGGAGTTAGGATGTAGTTCCGGTCACAGCATGTCAGGAGACCATGCAATGCAGTGTTTTGTTTTCAGTTCTTGTATTCTTGTGCTTTTGTACTGTGTTTGAATTTTGATAATGTCTGGGAAGACTGTCAAAAAGAAATGAACATGCAACAAATGGAACTTCTCTGTGTCAGGATGTTGTGATCTAAACAGAATGAGTGGGCTTTGCTTCTAACGCATTGTGCTCGAATGATTTTAAAAGATTGTATTTAGAGCAAAAGGTATATGCTTTTAAAGAGAGATACTGATGATTTTGAGTTGAAACTGTGTCAAATGAGTAGGTGTGTTTTATCACCAATTCAGGATAAAAGTTGATTCTTTTCAGAAACATCTAATGAAGCTAGTTCAATCTGTGTCAGGTTCCATTTGTTTTCTCATATGATTAAAGTTCACTACTGCAGTCCTAATGGATAGCAGGCATCAGATACATCTGTAGAATGTAAGTACTCTCTCCTTTCGAATACTTATTGACCCAGTTTTAAGAAATCCATTATTTCCATTTCAAGAAAAAAAAAAAAGCCAGGCATGATGACACACATCCGTAATACCAGCTACTTAGGAGGCCAGCTTGATGACACATATCTGTAATCCACGCAGGAAGCTAGCATGGGCAACCTAATGAGGCCCTTTTCAAACAGGGCTGAGAATGCAGTTCAGTAATAAGGTATACATTTGTGTAGCATGTAGAAGGCTTTAGGTTTAATCCCTAATACCCTTCCAAAAAAACCCCACCCATCTCATTGAACAGTTACTTTTGTTTTTTACAAGAGTACTGGTTAAGCTAGGTGATACTTAATTTAAAAAAAAAGGCTTTAAGGAATTTCAAAGTAAACTGCTGGATTTAATGTGCACACACAAACAGAGTATCTTAAACATGGTTCTTTAGAACTATTTTCTTGAATGAACTTTATGAAAGAATCGTAAACATTTCATGTTAGAGTAAGTACTGCAGTTCATAAAACAGACTGATGGCTGTCTCTTCCCAACCCTGCTTGTGGGGGTGGGGGTGGGGGTGGTGTGTGTGTGTGTGTGTGTGTGTGTGTGTGTGTGTGTGTGTGTGTGTGTGTTTTAAACTCAATTAAAGTTTTTTTTCCTAATGTTAGAACAAGACTGAAAGTGGTATTTACTCTGTAAATACTACTTTGTTTTTCAATAGTGGAGTTGATATATATGATCTCTAAAGCTTGTAAGTTTTCAGCAGTGGTGAAAAGCAGATTAAGTTGCTCTTTGCTGCAAAAATACTCATGTTCTTATAATTTTTAAATGGTCCCTGTGACAAAACATCTGATGTGTGAGTTCTTTCTTTTTATAAGAAGATTATGTACATTCGTGCTGCTTTAAGAGGAGGATCCACCTTTAACGCACATATTAAACCACGTTGAAATACGCATTCTTTCTACACCTAATTGTTTTATACTGTGACCTCATTTCCAATGTATTGGTTATTGCTGTTTTCTGTCTGAGAAAGTGTACATCACAAAAAAGTACTTCATAGCTTTGGACTATTTATTTGTAACTTGTCATGAAGTTTGAAGAATAAAGATATGTAAAGATGAAAGTTTCTGACAATAAAACCTAATTTTTTTCTAAAAAAAAAAAGAAAAGCTGTCCCTATAAAAGCCAAACTGTAATTGATAATCCCTGAAATACTTGTTGAAAGGAGATTGGAGAATCATCGTTCGTGGCCTACCAGTCCATTTAAAAGGAAATTTTTCATTATAGCAATTCTGATCTTGTTTCCTAGTGTTCTGTATGCTGACTGTGCCATCCTTTGAGTTCCTCCTTTCCACTTACCCTCTTGATTTTCACTACGGGGTAGCTATATTTTCTGCATATTAAAGTTATTGTTGATAAGAATAGAGATTGTTAATTTAGCATTTAAATTTGGAGATAAAAGTGTGCCAATATTTTATTCTACGACTGTGGGACGATGGGTTCACATTACACCCTGATGACTTGGAAGCTACCCTCAGTGTTTATTTCTGATAAGACTGGGTCTGTGCAACTCAAAAGTAACATACTTGCATGTCTGTGTAATCCCATACATAATAAGCTCAGTGAAGGTATTTTTATCTAAGCATTTGGAAACTTCAGTATGTTTTATGTGTTTTGGGTTTTTTTTCCCCTTAGCAGATTGTTGTGTCTTATTTCTCTGTTAACTTTGATTATTTTAAAATACTGCTTGCTTTTCTACCATGCCAACTATATACATAATTTTAGGATAAGGCAGTTCTGTATTCTCATCAAAACATTCTGTGTTTGCCTCTCCATTGTTGTGACATCATATCTGAGAAAATCAACTTGAAAGGACAAGTTAAACTTGTGATTTTAGAGGTTTCAGCCCATAGTGGCTTGGCCGTGTTCTTGGCCTGTGGTTAAGGCAGACCCCCGTGGTGGGAGACGGTATGCAGTACAGAAAAGCCACTCCGCTCGTGGCAGCCAGGAAGCAAGTGCGAGGGGAGGGTCAGGGTCCTGGTGACATGACTTCCTTCTGCTAGGTTCTACCTCTTGAAGGTTCCACCACCTCCTGACAGTGCCATTAGCTGGGACTAAGCTTTCAGCGAGGTCCAACCCATAATATCCTTATGTGTGTAAAAGCAGGCTGTATACAGACACATAGCTTTATGTATGTAATTTATACAATCTAATAAGGAAAAAATAACTGTCCTTTTCAGAATCCGGTAAGTCAGCCCAGTTCCAGGTGAGTGCTCAGAACTGTTGAGTGAGTTAAAAGATTTAAACAAAATAACGACAGTACATGTATGCATTCCTGTTCGGTGTTACATGCCTCTTTTTTGGTTCAGCACAGACTTGCTGAAAACACTGGTCAGCAAACCCTTCCCTGCTAATGTCCTTATTTCCTGATAACTTTGGGTAGTGTTGACTGGTGGGCTGCATTCAAACGCAGCTTCTCCCATCTGGTGGTGTCTTTTTATCTTAGTCCTCAGCTCTGTGCGAAGAAGGGAAAGATAGCATTTTGTTACCCAATGAAAAGACTTCCCTGTGCAAAGGGAAAATACTTTCTATGGTGCGAGATTTTTGATCCTGGACGGTTTTCCATGCTTAGGGCTCTTGCAGGCTTTCTGTTTGGAAAGTGCTTCTGGGCGGAGAGGGTGTAACACAGCTGCAGCTCTATCCAGCTTTTCTTTGGACCTGAGGACTTCCTCCCCAAGTGAGCGCTTTTCTGTTTAGCTAAGAGCAAACAGTGACGACTTCTCCACCTTGACCACCCTTGTTCTTTGCTCTTGTTTAGGTAAGGATGCATTACGGCTGGAGATTTCCTCATTTTTTTTTCACATTTGTAGGGTCTAGTTTTTTGGTTTTGAAACTTATATTAACTTACATTTGTTGAGGAAAGTTGGGATAGTCTTTAAAAATGAGACTTTGCTGCATCTATGGACGACACTTAATTTTCTGACTCCAATAATGAACATTCAAGTCGATTTTGCAAACCGTTGATTGATTTATAACATTACGAAGAAAGATGGTTACTATTATGTGTTTATAAATAAAAAGGGATTACTCAAATGAGATTGCATGAGGCCAATATTAGATTTGAATTATGAGGGAAGGTCACTCACACTCAAAGCGATCTTTGAATCTTCCATTCTACCAAATGTGAGGCTTATGTTTAGTTCAGCTAACATTTTTCTTCATTTTGTAGTGTGGATTTTGTTAAGAATAAAGCAGTGTATTGGTTTACATTCAAATGCAAGTTTCTTATATGAAACAGCCTTTTGAATATGAAAAGTATGAAATTGGTGCCTGAGCAAGAAACCTCTTCTAATAATTCTGCCAGTTCTGAGCTCTGGGGTAGTTAAGTGAACATATGTAAAGACGTGGGGCTATTTGATCTGTGCTTAGACCCAGCTAGAGTTCGCAAAGGTTGATTATTTTAAGACATTTGTCTAGGGCTTATTCCCCTCCACTAGTAGGAATGCTTGGTTAATTTCGGAGACCTTAATGGGAGTATGAAATGTAAATTGTATTAACATATTAAGTGTTGTACTAATTAAATAAGATACAGAGAATTGAACAGATTATAAGGGACTAACGGATGTTTTCCCTGAGTTAATGGAATTTGGGTGAGTGTATAGTAAAGCAAAAATATAGAAGCCAGGCTCTGTTATGTAGGTAAAAAAAAAATTGAGACTTTATCGGTAGTTTAGAGGTATGTTTTTCCTCTGATTTTACATATGATTTAAGACAATGGTTCTTAAACTTTTTGCTTTGAAATGGACCCTTTTATGCTCTGAAATAGATCAGTGACATAAATGAAGATCCCAGAAAGCTTTTGTGTAAGTGATCTGTACTTATTAATATTTTTAAGTCATCAAGTAAGCTCTTATTTTGTAAGAAGTTACATTTTTACCGTGAAATACATAGAGGTTTTGTTATTTTGGTTTTCGATGGTACTGGAGATTGCATCCAGGACTTTTGTAGTGAGCTATATTCCCAGCCATTTTTAAAATTATTTTTAATTTTTGAGACAGAGTCTAAGTTACCCAGGCTGGGCTTGAACTTGGAGTCCTCTCACCTCAGTCCCCCAAAGTACTGGGATTACAGATGTGTGTCTTTATTCCTGGCTGTAACACATAATTTTTCTAACATTTATTTTCCCTTTTAAAAATAACCTTATCCCTGTTAAGATTTTTTGAAATGTCAGAGGCAAGATAGAGGTTCTCAGAGAGGGGTGTACATGTGAGCATACCCTAGCCCTAGCTTTCAACTTCCCACTGAAAAAATTGGTTGCTACCAAAGATGTGAAAGATTGGTTCTATGGCAGATGCAAAGCTCCATCTTCTTTACCAACATAGAAATGAGAAACCAAAATTAAGGACCCTATTGAAAAATGGGCAAAAGAAATGGAAGAGGCAATTCACTCAGGAAGAAGTTCAAATGGCCAACAAATACACGAAAAGATGTTCAACATCCCTAGTCATAAGGGAAATGCAAATCAAAACATCACTAAGATACCATCTCACTCCAGAGAGAATGGCCTATCTCAACAAGTCAAATAGCAATCAGTGCTGGCAAGGCTGTGGGATGAAAGGAACCCTCCTACACTGCAGGTGGGAATGTAAATTCGTACAACCGCTTTGGAAAGCAGTATGGCCGTTTCTCAAAAGACTGGAAATAAATATCCACTTAGATCCAGTGACAACCCTCCTGGGAATATGTCCAAAAGAGGCCAAAACAACACACAACAGAGATATATGTGTACCCATGTTCATAGCAGCTAAAATATGGAAGTCACCAAAATGCCCATCAACAGACCAGTGGATACACAAACTGGTATTTATACACAATGGAATACTATGCATCTATAAAGTCCAACAGTGTGGAGGCTTTTGCAGGAAAATGGAAGAAAGTTGAGAACATCATGCTTAGTGAAGTGAGTCAGAAGCAGAAGGTG
This sequence comes from Ctenodactylus gundi, assembly GCA_004027205.1. NCBI lineage: Eukaryota > Metazoa > Chordata > Mammalia > Rodentia > Ctenodactylidae > Ctenodactylus > Ctenodactylus gundi. The sequence continues at coordinate 182,539 of PVKB01002659.1, read as the reverse complement.
AAACATTGAAAGGTCTCTCTGATATGAGAAACCCAGATCACAACTATCTCATGGAACTTAAAGTGAAAAATAAAGGAAGCGGGGGGTGGGAGGGTTGGATTGTGGGAGTGGGTAGGGGGTGGTTCGAAAGGAAAGCAGGGAGGGTCTTGTTACCTTGACTAGATATGTATGTACACAAAATGCCCAAAACCAATGTAAACCTTAAATTTTGCACATATACACATCAATAAAATGGGAGAAAATAAAAAAGAAATGAGAAACCTACCATGTGGTGGTCAAGTTATTATTTTGAAACAGTCTTGTTTTGTAGTCCAGGCTGGTCCTGAGCTCAATAAGTAGTAGCCCAGGCTGGCCTCGAGCTCATAGCAATCCTCCTGCTTCAGCCTCCATGATGCTGGAATTCAGGCTTGTGCCACTATGCCTGGCTTGTGTGGTGCAGGGAAATCAAGCTTTGAGCTTTTGCCTTTGCTAGGCAAGACCTCTAACTGCTTTGTTATTTCTCCAGACTCATGTTGAAATTATTTGATGGGCCAGTTTAAAAAAAAATTTTTTTTGAGAGGGTCTCACCCTGTAGCTCACACTGGTCGTGAACTCACTATGGAGCCTAGGCTGGTTTTGGACTCATGGCAGTCCTCCTGTCTCAGCCTCCCAAGTGCTGGGATTATAGGTGTGCACCACCATGCCCGGTTTATGTGGTGCTAGGGAATCGAACTCTGGTACTTAATGCTAGGCAAACACTCTTTACTCTCTGAGCCATTCCTGCATCCCCTAACTTTAACATTTTTTTATGGGTGGGAGGTTCTGGGAGGTGGAGCAAAAGGCAGAAGGATTATAAATTTGAGCCCAGGTGGGCAAGTTACTGACTTGGCAAGACCCTGTTTCAAAATTAAAATGGCAGGTGTATAGCTCAAGGTGAAAACCCTGGGTTCCATATTCAGTAGAGTGTTTTAAAAATAGGTGTGCAGGCCCGGAGCTGCAGTGCTCAACTGAGCCAGACCCAAGTGTCTGCCTCTGTGGGCATGTTCTTGTTTTTGTTATCTCGCGAAAATACCCAGCGATCTGGACATAGAACAGTGTTGAGGACTAAGGATCTGACTGAGATTGAGGAGGGGGACAGAGGGTGGAAGGTGGCTGCACATAGGATGTGCTGCCCCTGGAGCCCCCTGAGGCTGGTGCTGGGAGTGTTGTTGTTGTTAGTTTATTTTCAGCATTTAAAAATATATTTAAGATAATAATCCTCTGTTGGGGGAGTAGCTCCTTTATTCTTCTGAACTCTCCCATAATTGTGTACTCTTTTTTTTTGAATAGTCACCCTATCTTTTTCACCTTGACTACTCACATTGATTTTATTTTTCTTTTGTTTTTTGCTTGAACTTTATTTTAAAAATAGAAAATACGTTCATTTGATTGAAGGGCTCAAAACTTACAAGAAGATTTATATTGAAATTTCCTTTTGCATAGACACCTGCACATACACATGCACGCGCACAAACACCTACCTCCCTGCCACCCCCCCCCCCCCCCCCCCCCCCCCCCCCCCCCCCCCCCCCCCCCCCCCCCCCCCCCCCCCCCCCCCGCCCACACTTTCTGTTACTGAGGCATCTGCTTCTCATCTTTATAGGAGCACAGTACTCTAAGTTGTCTACATCCTTCTGGAAGTACTTCATGCCTGTATAAGCAAATGTAGGTCGATGTAGGCTCTTCTTTCCTTGTACACGAATGTTAGCAAACTCTTCACATTGCTTAGCACCTCATTTTTAAAAAATAAGAATATGAGGTCAAACTATTAAAAGCATTTTCCTTATTTTATGGCAGCATCTTAAATAGATCATGATTTACTCAAATAGTCACATAATGAAGGATATACATTGTTTGCTGTCTTGATATCTCAAAGAAGGTGAGGTCATTACATGGAATGGAATATATTCATTTGTGCACATTTGAACAGACGTGCAAAAAACCTTCCTAAACAAAGGAATTATCTGGGCTAAACAGTGGATGGCCTGTCTAATTTTCATAAGTGATTTTTTGCATTCATTTTAAATATGCACGCATTTTCCCCATTAAATCACAATCATCACTTCCAGCTGTCTCTTAGTCTTCGAAGTTTCCAAAATAATCCTTATGAAGTGTAACAGCGTCAGTTGTCTGTGGTTCCCGGCTCAATGCCCACTGTTCAGGCAGCCTCGCCCGTAGCACAGTTTTGCTGTTCAGCTCCCAGCTGCAAGGACCACTGTTGGCTTACTAGAAGCCAGCAGAAAAGCGTGAAATTTACTCCAAGAAATTCCCACAAATTCCAGAAATTCCCAGAATTTATTCTGGATAAGCCGCAAGGGTGGGAGGCATGCTCCGTTGTCTCAGTTTGGAAGGACTCAGCTGTAGCTGAAGACCAGCACTCCCCAGCAGGACCCAGCTGCCAACCCCACAGGCCTTCACTGGGGCGGGCATCTTGGTTGGCTTCTCCCTGTCTCTGTTCTGTTTTCTTCCACCTGACAGGTATTTTCACTGGGCATCTGAATATCAACTGAGTTCTAATGTTGAAGGTAGGAGATACCAGCATGTCCCAACTCTTGGGAGCAGAAACCAGCTCACCATCCCTTGCCATTCTTTCTCTGTGCTCTAGGACTTTGCCAGTGTGGCCTTTTTCTGGTCCCTGTGTTCACCAAGCCAGGACTCTTACTTGTTGACTTTGCTTGGCCCGCAGACGGCAGCTCGTCTGTTCTCTCTCAGGAGAGCTTTCTCTAAGCTTCCTGCTACATCAGAGTTCCCTTTTGCATGTACCCGAATTGTGTCGTCTTCCTCCGTAGCACTTGAACTTTAGTGCCTGTCCCAGCACCTCTGACCTTACGCCTCCTGATGCACAGCTCTTCTCCAGAGACTCTCCCAGGCTTCTCTTGGCCTTTTTTCAGCTGCTTCTGTGGGACCTTGCCCTCCTTTAGCCAGTACTGAAATAGGGAGATTTCCTCAGGGACAACCTGGAGACTCTTCCTTTCCTCCCAGGTGATCACACCCATAGTCACACAGTGTGGTGCATGCAGACGCCTACCCGGCTGGCTGTGACATGGGAGCCATGCTGATCTTCCCTTTTGCCCGTGTCCAGCAGCCCTTGGGGCACCGATTCCTGGGTGTGGTACTCTCTGGGTCTCTCCTGCAGAGTTCACATTTCTCTACTCCTACCACCTTTTTCAGTCCAGTCTGTCAACTACAATGACCATGATCTTGAACATCACCTCATCACTGTCCTTTCTATGTAGACTTTTATACTCCTTTACTTTTTCCCATACCACTGACAGTCTGATCATTCCAAAATATAGATTTAGTTATGACCATTTAAGAATAATCTCAACGGATTACAATTCACCTATTTAAAGTATAAACATTCATGACTTTTAGTGTATTCACGGGTGTGTGCAAACATCACCACCATCTAAGAATTTCTACATCATCCCTAAAGCCCGGTCCCCAGTGGCACTCAATCCCCATTGCCCTCTCCAGCCCAAGGCAACTTGTACTTTCTTCTCCTCTAGATTTGCCTACTGTGCACTGCGGATGTAAATGTAATCAATATGTGGTTTTTTTTGTGTGTGTGATGGGCTTCTTTGACTTAGTCGATTTTCAAAGCCTATGTGTAATTACTTCATTCTTTTTATTGGCCAACCAATATTGCCTATGGATAGACCATACATTGCTTATTCATTCGTCACTTCATGGACATCTGGACTGTTTCGACTTTTGAGCTCTTATGAGTAGTGCTTCTATAGAAATTCATGTACATGTTTTTATGTGGACATATGCTTTACTTTCTCTTGGGTATACACCTAGGCATAACATACACTGATTATATGATTAGCCAACCCTTTTGACAAATTTTTCAATGGCTTTCCATGGCTCTTAGAAGCAATCCAGTCCCTCTTTTCTCAATGTGCGAGTTGTCGCATGGTCTGACCCCACTGGCCTTGCCCGTCTCCTGTCTGACTCTAGGACTTCACTATGGCGCCTTTATTCTGGTCCTTGTATTTGCATCCCTCTGCCTCAGGGAGGCTCCTAATGCCTCCTTTACCCTTGGTTTTGCTTATCCTTCAGATGGCAGCCCCACGATGTCTTCCTCAGGGAAGCCTGGTCTAGGCCGTCTGACCTGTCAAGCTTCTCCTTTTCACACCGTAATCATACTCTTCTGTCTTCCTCTGTAGCATATACCACAGTTACGATTTTATGTCTTGTTTATATAATTTCAACCCAATTTCCTTCTCTCTCAATGACTCTATAATCCCGGAATATGTGATCATCAGTTTTAGGAATCAACTTGACTAGATTAAGGAGCATCTCAAGATGTGGACAGGTACTATTTTTATGTCTGAAAGAGTGTCCTCAGAGAGGTTAGCACCTGAGTCTAAGTGGGTGAAGAGGCAACACCTGCCCTCCAGTTACCCAGGGGAAATAAACACAGAAGGTGAACTGGTATCTGCCTCTAGGAGCTGGGGCATGCTGGTCTTTCTTGCCTTGGACATCAGACATCCTGGGTTACTGGCCTCTCAGCTGTCCTTATACCTGCTGCTCCCTCACCGTGGACTCAGGCTGTTGGGCATCCCAGGTCTCCAGCCTGCAGACCACTGTCCCGGGACTTCTCAGCAGCCATAATCATTGACCCAATTCCCCTCCTAAATCTCATCTCATGCATCTCTGCACATACCCCACTGACTGTCTCTTTAGAGGACCCCGACTAATGCGTTGGTCATGTCTATTTTCATTTTTTTGTGCCTGCCCTGGGTATCTCCAGCATCTTCAAAATGCCCACCACATGGTGGGCACTCAATATAATATAATGTGTGTTGAGCGAATGAAGAAGGCTGTCATCACCCTCAACATTACAACTAAATCTCCAGTAATATATCTCCAGTTTCTGATCTTTACATCATGGAAATGTAAATCAGCCCCATAACTGTGAAGACTAATTTAGCTAAGATGTGACAGAGATGAGCAATAAAATGGCACGGTCTTCCCAAGGTCCCCAGCAGCAGCAGAGCAGAATGTCATGGGTGGGAGGGGCCTTCTCAACAGTGGGTGACCTCATGAGGCTTATTGGAAAACAAACTCACCAGGGGGAAGGGCTGTGCTTCCCATGGAGCAGGAAAACCCAGGATATGGCACTTAACTCTATTACTCTAGGGTAAAAAGAGATGTGAACTTATTTCCTAGGGTCAGGAGCACACAGTTTGATTTCAGGACACCTCCACTGACTTCTGTCTGATCCATGCGTTTGCCTCAACGGGATCTAATTTATTTATCGGCATGTAAGCTGAGCTTCTGCTCTCTTCCCTTCACCGAAACAAGAGCGTTTTTAAAAAGAAGCTTTCTCCTGCCCCGAGTATGTTAGAAAATTCGGAGACCAGTGTAGGTCATTGGGAGCCTTTTGAACTTGGAAGCTTTGTTCCTACCGCTTTCCAAGTCCAAGGACGGGAAATCTCCTCAAGGCAGCTCGGTTCCCAAGCAGTGCCACCACCATCTCAGAGGGACCCCAGGGAACGGGAGTGCGGAAGGTCGCCTCCGGGTCTCTTGCTCACTGGAAGGACATTTCCAGACTTCTGCGAGCAGCATCCCATCTCAAGTCTCATCAAAGAGCTGCCCCTTGGGGCTAGGGCTACTACACTGTGGACGGTGGTCCCTACAAAGGACCCCCATGCGTCCCATCCCACGTGACCTGACTACCTGTCCCCTCCTGCCCCTGCTCTTCCCGGTCTGGGTTTGTCTCGGCCTCTTTCTTTGCCTTCTTAGGTTATCCTTAGAAGCTGACACTGATTTTTATTTTTCTTCTCTCTCTCTTTTAATTTTTTAGTTTTTGCCATACAGGGGGTGAAACCCAGAGCCCTCACAGTCAGCTATACTCCCAGCCAATCTTTCTTGTTGATTCTGAGACAAAGTATTGATAAGTCGTCAGGTTGTCCGAGCTAGGCTTGAACTTGTGATCCTCCTGAAGTGGTGAGATGACAGGTCTCTGCCCGCTGGCCCAGCAGAAGCTGACTCTGAGCTAACGATGTGGGTGCAGTGACTCACGGCAGCGGGCCCCCAGGACACAGAAGGAGCAGGCAAAGGAGGGCAAGCACTGAGACAGCCCTGGGCAGGCCGAAGCTTCTGCTGGACGCTGCAGAGGGCCCAGGAGTGCAAGTCCAGCTTGCCCCAGGGTGGCCGGGGAGAGGGTCGTTACCTCGTTGCCTTCACTTTTCATTGGTTGAGGTCGTATGAAGTGGACAACACGGAGACTCTTACATTTCGCGCAGGCATCTGGGTGCAATGGCCCCACCCTCCCTGGATCTGGCCTACGAGGCGCCGTCCCGGTGTCAGCCAGAAGCGGGGAGAGCAGGGCGAGAGGGGAGACCGCACAAAGATTACAAAGTGGGAGCCCAGGCAACGCCCACTCAACCTGCGGGGCGGGTGTGTGACACAGACCCGAATGGGAGAGCCGCGGGAGCCACAGTGTGCTAGTCTGCTACTGCACCGATGTGACCAAATCCCTGGCACCCACAAAGGAGAAAAGATGGGTTCAAGCCCATAGCTTTGAAGGTATTGGTCCACGATGGGCTGGCGCCAAGGCAAGAACATCAGCCTTGTGTAGCAGAGGTAAGAGGAAGGCGGCTCAGGGCGCACGGAGAGCCAGCGTGACGTGCCTCCTCCAGCCAGGCCCTCTCCTCCTAGCGCGCTCGGCTACCAGCTTGTCAGTGAGTTGATCCGTCCATGAAGTTGGCGCTCACAGGATGTGCTTGTGCCTTCCAAAGCCCCGCCTCGGAACACCAGAGCCTTGGGGAACATTTTCCATCCAAACCCTGGATCCAGAGGCCTCTTCTCCTTCAGAGTGCCAAATGCTGCCAGCTTTGTCTTCCCAAAACTTTTTTTTTTTTCTGTACTATGTTTTACCCCTTTTCCATAGCACCTCCTTGCCTTTTAGTGCCTTAATGATGCACCTAAAACTCGTTTCCCTGATTCTTGGAGTCTCTGTGTCTTAGTTACTTTTTCGTTGCTGTGACTCAATACTCAACATGCACAAATCAAGTTTATTTTAGCTCACAGTTTGGATGATCTTAGTCCGTTCATGGGTGGGGGGCTGGAAAATGGTGCAATGACGGGGTAAGGCTGAAGCTAGAGCCATAGAGGGAGCCACTGCTCCCGAGACAGAGACCCTTACAACACGGCAGTCCAGATGTAAGAGACCAGTCTGAGGAGAAGGAAGATGGGACCAGCACACACGGCTGTAGGTCAAGTCACAAGCATCTGCCCCTTCTAGCCAGGTCCCACCTGCCAACAGTACACAGTATCCATAGAAACATGGGGGGCACTTCAGATCCAAATGACACTCTGACAATCTAACCTCAACTTACCTTTCAGGTCTTAGCATCCTCTTCTTCCTCATGAGGACCCTCAGCTCTGGTCAGGTGTATGAGTGACGGACGTGGAGCCTGAGGCCATCCCGGGTGACTCTTTCTCTGGCACCAGCGAGCTCTGTGACACACCCATGCACCATTTCTCTCTCCCAGGCTGAGCGTCCTGATCCACAGTAAGGGTGGGGTGGGGAATGGGTGAGAGAATTCACAGGGTGCAGCACCTTGGCCTGTGCCTGGAAGCACTGATACTAAGGACATGGTAGATTATTATGAGTCCATGCAGTTCCCATGCACCAACTGCCCTTTCCTGGTGTGAATCTCTCATTTCAGGACTTTGCCCAAATGAGCCCTCCCTCTTCCCATAGGTCAGAACACTGCACATCCCTCAGGGCTGGGCTGAAAACTCCCCGTCCTTGTGCCAACTTCCTTATAGCTTAGACTCTCAGCAATCGGTTCCGTCTCTGAATTCTCACTGTCTTGCATTATATCTTTTATAATTTCTCTCTCCTCTGCCTTCTTCGCTTGTCTTTCTGTATTAGTGTGCTATTACATCTATAGATTGGTATTTTGTGTCTCTTAATTTTTTTCTGTCTTGTTTTTCTGCATCTACTTTTTGATTATCTAGATTTTATTTTCTCCACCTCATGGTGATTATTTGATGTTTGCAGCCATTTGAAAAGTTTTTCAATTCAAGTACCTGCTTAGCTTCTGAGACCAGAAGAGAGTGGTTGGTGTGGTATGGCCACAGATGAGATTTCTAATGGCTCTTTCCATTTTGGTTTTATGGGTACAACAACTAAGTAGTGTTCATCTTCCTTTGGGTTCCATGCCCTAATTTATCTCTATCCTGAAATGAGTGGCCACCTTTGTTGGCTATTCAAGTCGAAGTGTGAGGCACGATAAAGGTAGTCATGAGCCTGTGGGACGCAGGGTGCTCTAACTGCTGGAATGGGGGGCATGGTCCCATCGGGACCTTGGATGTGTTTTGACAAGACCGTGCTGATGCGCAGACTGTGGGTTGGGAAGAGGAGACCACCGCAAGTTTCCATGAGTTCTGGGAAGTCCGCAGAAGCAGAGCAGCAAAAGTCCACACCTGATTTCACTGCCCTCATCGTCCTTTCTGCTTCTGAGCTCTGACCCTTGCCGGGGCTTGGTGGGGAGCCGAGGCTTCCTGCAGGCACGCATCCCCGCCTAGGCCATGATTTCTTCAGGTCTGTTTCATTCCGCTTCTATCTGTCCTCTGTGTTCTGGCCATTTGTGGAATGCTCACTGGGGACTGTTCTACTCTTACTGTCTTTGCTGGTAAGAGTTTACAATCTTCTAAATTTTCTTGCCTTGGTTGTGATGTCAGTGCAAGTGGGAGGAGAGTGAAACACACACATCCAACCTTCCATTTAGGGTCTTGTCCCCCCTTGCTCTGTTGTTTACTGAGTGAACTTTTCCAACTGGGATGGTTTTCTGCTTATGGAATTGGCTTTGTAAAAGTAAACAACGATTCCCCAAACCCCATGGTTCTCATGTGTTACAGAATTTGGAATTCATGCATATAAAAAAGTTAAATTTTATGTCATGTGATTTTTATACTACAATAAAATTATAAAAATGCAAATGCGTGACTAGATTACATTGTGGAGTGTAGCAGGGCAGAGGTCACTCCAAATACCTTCCATTATTTGTCCAATCATGGGCCAATCCCTCTAGAATTGTTTGGTCTATTCATGTTTATCAACCCAGTTAGCTTTCCCATTTGAGGCCCACTGCTTTTCTCTGACGTCTGCATCTGTCCTCAAACAGGTGACTTCTTATAGGTTGTGCATACACACCTGGGGGCTATTAGCATCTCCATTTGGTGATCTTTTGTGGATTCAGTCATGAGAATGCACTGTGCATGGATTAAAAGAGACGGGAAACACAGTCAGCTTGTGTGGGAAGAGGTTAACACCCCAACTTGCTTTCAAAGCTCTAGCTGTCTTCCCTTATCATAGAGAGAGAGAGAGAGAAAACCCCCGCAACTTTATGATGCTTTATCTCTGGCTTTTCTGTTTGTTTGGTTTGGTTTCCCAGGGAGAGTAGTCTGTTTCCTGTTGTGACTTCCCAAATGTTCTGAGTTAAGGGACATTCTTCCCTGTCTTCCCCATGACTGTGGGCACGTATCTGTCTTCTCTCTTCCATGGCCCCATTCACACTGTGGTGTACTCTGAATGTTTTCAGTTCTCCTTAAAAGCAAATATCCTGGTGATTCCGGCTCATTCAAATAAAACCCATCACGTGGACCAATGTGACATGGTTCTGGAGTCCCATAGGTCACATTTCTTGGCCCATGACTGTAATGGCCATTCCCATGGTGTTCAGCTTACTCACCACTAATGCACACATGTTCTTGGCCTTGGAATCTTCCATCTCAATAAAAAAAGGTGGAGGAACAGTCCTTTTTATACATTGCAAATGGGGTAAAAGTATATCATGGAAACTCTTCGTGGAATTACAGAAGAAATAAGCTGCCTTCCTGTTGAGGTCGTTGTGGAGAGACGGTTGCTCCAGGCTGGACTGGCTCAGGGGAAAGCCGAGAGATTCCTTTTTATTTTGTACTTGAAAAAATTTCATTGTACCATGATTTCCTTTCAGCAAGTAACATCACCACATTGATTAGTTGCTAAAATCTTTCCAGCACATTTTACACAGACTAAAACTTCAACAAATTTAGACCACGTCATATGGTAGGACAAGCACTGCTTTTCTTTGGGAGGGTGGAGTTAAGGAAAGCTTTGCGTAGTGATTGAGCTCTTCCTACCAGTTCTTTGTCCATCTACTGATCGATGTGTCCCATAGTGGTAATATGTGACATCACAGGTACCATTGCAGTCTTTTGAAGTGCAAGAGCAAGTGGTATTAAGTACATCCACAGTGCTGTGTGGCTATTTCCAGTACCCTTTCCCAGAGCGTGACTGTTTTAAACTGAAACTCCACACCCCGTCAAGGCTGATGGTCCAGTTATGCTACCACCCTGTCTTTGTAACTTGTCGTCTCCTTTTAAAATGCCTATTCTAGGCACCACAGTGGAAGCATATGCTATGTGCCCTTTTGTGCGTGGCTTATTTCCATATTACCGGGTGTATCATAATGTCTCTTTAGAGGCTCAGTAATATTTCATTGTTCATGCCCCTCATTTATGTGGTGATGGGCATTTTTTTTCCTTTTGGCTGCAGTGAATACCCATGCAATCATCCCTTTAGGTTCCTGTTTTCACTTTTTTTAGGTATATTCCCAGCGGAGGAAACGGTGGTTCCTACGGTCATTCTATGTTCACTGTTTTGAGGAACCACCAGACTTTTCCACAGTATCAGCACACCGTCAGAAATAACAGGGGGCTCAGAAAAGTTGAGCTGCTAGCCAGAGGCCTCCAAAGAGATTATTAAATTTAGGTAAGTATCTAATGTGACAAGCTAGTACTTTCGGTAAATAGGCTATAAAGCATTATTCTTTTCTGCTTCTGATGGTAACTCAGATACACTGGCTTAGAGGTTAAATTTACTTAAGACTGTTTTCTTTATAGACATTACTAAAGTAAACAATCTTGGCTCAAAAGCTTTAAGAACCTTCTCATACTTGCGAAGCACCTGGCCCTTTCAAACAGCTCATGTGCTAATTCCAAACCCTCCTCTGGGACTGTAGTCAATGTAGTTCGAGGGACTTGAGGGAAAGAAAATTGCTTAATAAGTTAATTTAACTTGCAATGTCAGCTTTTCACAAATAAAAACGAATCTGGCCCCTTCTCCAACCTGAAAGGTAAAAGGATGGAATTAGCGGGTCCCCAAGGCACGTGGGCAGCCCAGGTAGGAGGTGAGCTGTGAGGCAGTGGGGGAGGAGCCCCCTGGCTGTCTTTATCAAAGGACGGCTTCACCCCCTCCTTACACCTGCCTTCTGGGAGACCAGCCCTGGCTATGGGTCAGATGTGTGGGCGTGGCTGGAAATCAAGCTTTACCTCTCTGGGGGGGGGGGGTCTTACATCTGAACCCTGAATTCTCAGAGGGGATGGGCAGGCCTGGCACGGGGTTTGAAGTGAGGTGGGGTGGGTGTTGGGTTGGTGTCCTGAGGGCGGTCGGCCTCAGGTGTTGCCAGTGGAATCAAGTTTCCAAGGGACAACCATGTTGTCTGCTGAAGGCTGGTCTTACCTTCAGGATGCCCTGACATAGGGAGCGAAAAATAAGACGCCGCGGCTGAGAGAATGCCTGTCTGGGAGAAGTCTTCCAGGGGATGTTGGTTCTGGTCTTGCTGGGCCAGAGCACTTATGATGATTTTTCCTGAGGAAGAATGAGAATCACCAGCCTAGAACACTCGCATCCCAGGAGCATTTGCAAAATTGAGGAGCAGGACCGAGGGGTAGAGACAAGGGACTGCTCCTGGGATGGGGAGGACGCCTCGGCCTCAGGAAATAGGACCTAAGAAGAGCTCGCCGCAGATGCAGTTCCCAGCTCGTCCACAAGATGGCGGAGAAGCTCTGCTCTTCGATCTTCCGTCAAAAACTGCGCCAGGGTCCTCAGCGGCGGGGCTTGTCTTGGTAGGAAGAGCGCAGAAGCCTCCACTGACGTGAAGATGTTGTTGATATCTTAAGCATCCTGATTGAACCGTCAATTAAGAATGGACGCCCTCACGAGCTACATAATAACCATCTGCCAAAGGTCCCTGCTTTAAGAGAATCGCATCATAGGAGGGCTGCCAGACCCTGTAGGAAGGGCCCCTGGCTGGAGGGGAGCCCCAAAGCCTACCGGGGAGCCAGTGGGTCAATTCTAAGGACAGCACTTAGATGTGTGCTGTGGAGACATTAATAAAGCGACTACAAGAGCACAAAATGTCAAGGTTTTTTAACATACGAAAAAGCTGATTACCCTGACTGGATTACAGTCTGTTGTATGTATTGAATCACCGGGGTGTTCACCACGGATGGGTACACATCCCACGCCTCAATGGAAAGAACAACAACACACAACAAGAAAACAACTAAGACAGTTCTAACCTTGAGAGAGTTTGCATCCCATTGGAGAAGCAGATGGTAAATTAGACTTTAAAAAAAGAAGCAGCAGCTGGTGTGCCCGGAGGTGACACCACTGTGGGGGACATACTAAAGTGGACAAGTGGAGATGAGAGCGATGATTTTCGTTGGGCTAGTCACAGAAGACGTCCCCGAGAAAGCGAGGCTTGAAGGATTGAGGGGCAAAGCTTACAGATTGGGGGGGCGGGGGAGAGTTCTCGGCAGAGGTCACAGCAGAGACAAAGGCCTGGTGGTGGGAAGGTGCCCCGTGGACTCCATGAGGACCGCGGAGCTGAGTGCGGACACTGGTGGGTGAGCAGAACACGCGTCGCAGGGACGCAGCTAGCAGGAAGGTGAGACTTTGGTCACAGATGAAGAAAACTCGGGCTTTTGCTGAGGGATTGATGGGCGCTACTGGTGCCGACGGGCATGGCAGTCGCTGTAGGGTTCACAAGCACTGCCCTGGCTCGCACGTGGAGAAGGGGATCCAGGCAGGAAGGCGGACTAGTTAGGAGTCGACTGCCGTGCTCCCGGTGGCGGAGGGTGGTGACGGGACCAAGGCCATGACAGGGAAGTGGATAGTCAGACTGTGTAAACCTTTTGCGTGGGTAGATTTGTTTGAGAGGCGCAAAGAAGCCAAGGCTGACCTCAAGGCTGTCTGCAGCTGCCAGAGAGAATCGCCCTGAGCTGTGGTGAGTTTGGAAGGGCAGGACTGGGGAGAGGTCAGGAGCTCAGCTCTGGATATCCCAAGTTCAGCTGCCTTTCAGACCCCCAGGTGGTTGGGCGGGGCTCTCTGCTCTGAGAATTCGGGGTGTGTGTCGGGGGGGGGCTGGGGTGAGGTCCGGGATGAAACCGCAGTTGGGAGCTGCAGCTGTAGAGGACCCCCAGGACACAGGCGGGAGTGGGAACGCATGGCTGAGGGGTGGAGACCAAGGACAGAGCCCGGACTCACGCCGGAAATAGGGGTGGAGGGGGCGATGGCAGAGGCCACTGAGGTGGGGACCAGGGAAGCGGAGGAGGAGACGGAAGCCTTAAGGGAAGGTGTGACATCCGGGAAGGCCGGAAGGACAGGCTGGGAGGAGGGACAGGCCAGCAGGGTCGCTGCATGACGCTCTCACAGGCCACTCTCAGCCGCCTTTCTTCTCTCTCTCTTTTTAGCTGAAACATATATGATACTTTCTTTAAAAATAATGACTAGCACTTAACAATTGAATAAAATAATGATTTTTTTTCTGTGACATTTTCTTTTTTCCCCCATCATTATCATTTCTGTTAGTGTATGTGTGTGACACACAGTAATTGCACACAGCTGGGAGAACTAGTATGGATCGATGTTGTATCTTGAAACATCCTTACTTCCCCATGCCCTTCCCACCCTTCCCTGCCCTCCCCATTTCCCGGTCCCCTGTGAGTTCTGTATGTTTTGCGTTTCTCATATAAGGGAATCATATGAGACAGCCCTCAGTGTCTGATTTACTTAAACATTACGGTCTCAAAGGACATCCATTTCTTTGTGACGTTTTTCTACATGCATGTATCGACACACTTTGATTGTTCCCACCCTCTCTCTCCTATTGTCCCCACTCCTCTCTCTGGCCCAGCTTGTTGGTCCCCTCCCCCAGCTTTGACTTCTTGACTTTGGCAGAGCTGCCCTCTGTGGCGGATCATCTTGTGCATTGTAGAGGGTTAGCCACATTCCTGTCTCCTGCCCACAGAGGTCACTAGTGCCTCCCTTTTAGACGTGACAACGAGAAACATCTCCCAAAGTTGTCATACAGTTCCCTGTAGAACAAAATCACCGCTGGTCAAGAGCCCCTGTTCTTCTGAGGAAGGAAAAACTTTCCTAGCCCTCCCTCTTCCACCGAGGGCGGAGGAAGCTCCTAGAGAGGCAGGAATTGAACTTCAAAAGACTTAGCAGAGTATAGGCAGAAAGCGTTGGTGGTAGTGAGCACAAAACTGCCCTTCCAGGCAAAGGAAGGTCTCTGGTGCTCGATCGGTATCCCTGGGAGAACGAGGCACCTTTTAGAGTCATGGCAACAGTTCTCTGATTTTCAAGATCTTTCATTTTAAGTGCAGATATGGTTTCCATGACATCTGTCTTCTCAAAGGGAGACCAGAGGTTAAATGATTTTTTTCTAAAATATAATTTAGAGAGATCTAGGTATGACAATATCTGTTATACCACAGACACAAAAAATGTTAATAAACGAAGAACTCTCCGTTATCCTCACCACCTCTTGGACCTCCTGGGCCCTATCATCTTTTCAGAATAATAAATGAGAAACTTGGTTTTCCCAGTTTCCAGATATAAGAATATCTTTCCACCGCTGGAATATTAATTTATAGCTTGGCTTAAATTTGCCTTAAGAAAATCTCTCCTTTTTGCGTGTGCATGTGTGCACACACATACACAGACAAACACAGATGCACATGCACATACACACGCACACACAGGTTCAGTTGGAATGCAGCACTTTGCTTTTCTTTTAAGCAGCTGCTCCATGAGATCAGTGGGAGGTTTTACTGAGCACTTACTCAAGGCTTTATTTTCTGTAATTCTTCCTCTCGATGTTTGCCAATATTTCCAGAGGACAAACTCATATTGCACCTACAGAAATCTCAGTCTTCAGTGTGGGAAGCGGGTAAATGGAATTTCATTTTGAGAAGAGAAAATTCAGATGTGGCCCACATACACGTAAAGGTCAGCTTAAGTGTCCTTTGAGAGGAGGGACAGATTTTTGCAGTAGAGGAGCAGGGAACCCCTGAGTAAGAGGAAGCAATTGGCCGACTCAGCACACTGTCTCCCTGGACCTTACTGGGCAAGTTGGACCTTCCCAACGTCAGCTGTAATGATTGAAAATGACATTCAGATGCAAACCCTGGAATTATCACAAAAATAGTTTATTCCAGGGGTTCACAAGGCTGAGGGCCCATCACAATCATCAGGATGCCTCAAACTTCGGCACACACCCATAAGGATTCTGGGTCAGTCTGTGCAGAGTGAACTCAAAGCAGCTATCATACTGATATAAAGTTCCCTGGATGAATGATTCTGACTCATCCCAGATACCATATTGGCAGTTGGGAATTATTTGCCCAATCTTAATAGGAATGAAGAAACTCCTAGTCTAGAAAAAGTAAGAAGTTTTGTGACATTTGTGAACCTGACTTTTCTATATTTTTTAATTCAATGATTCAATACCTAAATAAAATGATCAGGTACGAGAAGATACATGAGGAAAATGGATTTTCAACTTTGTGTTTTAAGGAGACCTCTTATGAGATCGTGGAAACCTTTCTCCTTCCTGTTTGTGTTATTTCGCTTTGGCTTGGCAATGGTGCAATCACCAAGCACTATTTTGGTTTGGTCCCAGATGTCCTGACAAATGAGACTGGTACCCAGATCAGAACCAATAGCTGCTCACCACTCTGCTTATCAAAGAATTTTACATGTGAAGTGTGATTGAAATAAACAGTGAATGTTTAGATTAAACAATATTATTACGGTAAAAAAACCCCCTTGCAATTAATCTCCTTCAAATAGTTCGCCCTCACTTTGAAAATACTTATCTCATTGTTCTTGCCATTTTGTAGGACAGTTCTAGATGTCTCCTTTCAGGATGCCTTTTTAAGATCTGACCAAAAAAATTACAGGCTGCTAAGTGCCAGCCAGTGGAGAGGCAAGATAGTACAACTACTGCAGTGTGTCCGCCTTCACCTTACTCACCAGATCTGGTACCATGCCACTCTGGCTTTTCTCCAAAGTGACTATGGAAGGTAAACATGCTGAGTCAATTCAGGATGCTAAGCCACCCACGATAACACAATTAAAGGTACTCGTGGATGAGGACTTCTAGAATTGCTTCAGAATGAGGCAGGAATGGTGGCAAAAATGTATTGAAATCAAGGGGGATAAGGTGTCTTGTACCATAAAAGATTATTTTTGTTTAAACACACACCATGTTCCTCTATCATACTTTATGAATTGATGTGTGTTTAATAGTTGAATGAAGAAAAGTTACAGTGACCTTATGACTAGCTCTTTTGAAGTCTATCAACCTTGAAGAAACGCTCACCCATTGTTTTAACTACTTTCTCATTGCTAGGACAAATTACCCAATATAGACAACTTAAGAAGGGAAAGATTTATTTTAGCTCGTGATTTCAATGGTTCATGATTTCAAATGGTTCAGTCTATTCACGGGAGGCTGGCAATGGTGGAAGTACATGGCCGAGGCCCGGCAGGAGGTAAAGCTATGCACAGCACAGCAGACAGGAAGTCAAGTGAACAAGGAAGGTCAGAGCTAGAATATATCCCCCAGGTCATGTCCCCATGATCTGCCACTTGTAGGTCAAGTCCCAGTGTTCTGCCCTTTCCACCTAGGCCCTACCTCTTAACAGCACGTGGTTTCTTAAGAATTCTGCAACATCCAGATACGTGAGACTGGGGGGACGTTCTAGATCCAACCATACACCTCTCCTATTGCTCTTACTAGTATCCTGGTAACCTGCGATGGATGTTCAAGGATGGGAAGGCCTAGAGCTCTCTTAATGAATGATCGCTATTGAGCCATGCCTTCTTGTTGGTAATGATGCAAACTCAGGTAAGAGACTGGTTGTCCTGTGTCTTCCATCCCTACTTTTATGGCAACATCGGTACCCATCCAAAACTTCTCCACTAGGTGTGGAAAGACCAAGACTGATGCTTGGGCTTGCCTTGACCCCATCATCCTACCTCAATGTGTGATAGTTAAGAAATGTCTCCTTTGTAGAATCTTAATGAATGCCTGCTAGCTTTGATCAAGGAGATGTCTTCTAACCTTAGATTTAGAAATCTGTGCTTACAAATCAACTGTACTCTCCCTGCATCAACTAGAACCCCTTATTTCCACAGATGGAGTTATGACTGGAAGTGATTCATACCCTGAAAAGAAACATGGTTGACTGCAAAACTTTTCAAAAGTGTATTAGTCAACTTTCTCATCACTAGGACACAATATTCAACACCCACAACTTAGAAGGGGAAAGGTTTAATTTGGCTTATGATTTCTGGTGATTCAAGATATAGTCAGCTGACTCTGAGGCGGATTGGCAATTCTTGGATTATGGTGGTCAACAAGCAGAGAAGGGGAACAGTGTCAAGGAGGAAGGGACCAGGGACCGGGTACAGTATCTAAGGTCATGCTTCCATGACCGGTCAAGATAAACTCAGAAAAATGTGTTTTACTAGTCCTCGAATGGGTCCCCAATGAATTAAGTGACACAATTAGGGGTCAACAAAATAATGATAATATTAGATATTAGCAGGTTTCTGTTTGATTAGAAGTGGATGCTAGTGGCTTTCTACATGCTCTGATTTACTTTTCTCACAGTTGATGAAGTGGGCAATGTAACTATCACCATTATGCAGATAAATCAAACTGAGAGAATAATTAACAAGTTTGCTTGAGGCTGGTAAGTAGTAAAGAGGAGTCAACCCAGATATGCTTGACTCTGAGCTCATTTTTTTTTTAATAATCTGTGTTATGCTGCCTTTCCTGCGCTTTTGGTGTGACTGCCACAAAGTGAGGGTGTTGGGTCCACAGGGAGGCTGGTCAAGGAGGATTCCTGCACATTTTACCCAGATCAGTTGTCTGTACACGAACACTGCTAAGTTTAACAAGCACTTAGTGGAGTCAGGGTGAAGAGTGACTGCAAGGGGGTACGATTCTTTATTCCTTTTGTTTTACTGTTTCCACCCAAAATCCTCCCATAAAGGATTTTCAAAGACTGAAATAACCCATCTTGCTGTTCCTCATCTAATCACCCCAGGAAATCGAGTTAAAGTTTAAATCCTGAGTACACCAATATTATTAGTCATCACCATCAAGGGCTAGAGCCCATTAGGTAACATCAAGACCTTGACATGTCACTGATTTCTTAATTAGCAGCTTCTGACTCATAGCTGGTGAAGGGAAGAAGGCTCCAAGACCCTGCATGCCCTAATTGCCAACTGAGCTCCTCTCAGAGGGCTTGCTCTGTGTGATTTGAAAGCCTCCCACTGCCATCAGCAATTTCACGATTGCTCAGGAAACTTCTAAATATCTGTAAAGATGTTACCTCTCTGTACATGTTATTTCCACTAATGAGACCCGAGGGCGAGGTGACCTTGTCTCCCTCCTTTAGGACTGGGGCTCTAGCCTTCACTGTCTGCTATTTATTGCCACTGGGCTGTCTTCATCCGGTCTCTGGTTCTCTGAAAGGTCTTCTTGGATTTTTAAGCCATTTATTTTTATGTCTCTCAGAGAAGCAGAGTGCCTGGAACACCAGGCAGAGCATCTTGGTACAGCTGAACCTCCCCTCCGGGTCCTTCCTTGTGGTGAGGGGCCCAGCCCAGCTGCCCAGCCCAGGCTCCAGGGCGCACCTGCTGCTCCCTGCAGTTAGTAAGCTCCAACTTTGTGTAGCCAACTGAGAAGGACACGTCTGAAACATGAGAAGATTTTTTTCCCATGCTCATGATAATTATGATCTAGTTATGAGGGAAAGAAGTGCCCAAAATGAACACAACGCAAGGAAGGATGAGTTGCTGTAAGACCGATTTTCATCAAAGTGTTATAGAAATTAAGGGAAGAAAATGGCATTTTCTTTAGGAAATGTCTTTACTTTGAAAACTCTTCTGCAGCGCAAGACCCTATTAAGCCTACACTCAACTGGGTTCTGATTCTTTCCTAAAGGGAGCACAGACTGGGGGACTGAGGCCACTTTACCTGCCTGTAGGTGTCCACTGGGATCACTTGGGCTTTATTTGGCCCCCTTTTCCCTCTCTTCACTGGGCTTGGAGCCCTGAGTCACGTGGTTAGCTAGTCCAGGGTGGTGAACATTCCCACTATGGGTGAAAGACCATCAGCTGGGTGCTTTTGAAGGACCTGGAGGTGGGATCCCCTCCAGTCTGACAGCGCTGTCCAAGTTTCCTTCTTGACTTGAACCTTCTCTAGCATGTTTTAAAAATCACTCTGTTTCTGAAACTTGTAAAAAGATACGGTTTTTGTTGTGTCTCCTTTCCACAATGGGACTGGGTAGTGGTTCCCCGTCTCGTTGTCCCTGTTCTCTTCACCTGCAGGTTACTGAGGTTTACTCTCAGATGACTCTGCGCTCCTCCCTGCAGTATCTCCTATGTCTTCTCTGAGCTCTTTCTTTGTCCCCTTGGCTGGACACCCCATTCCCCATCCCAGTTCCTTAAGTACTGACTGCGGTCATCAGGGCTTTCTCACAAACTCTTCTCTGTCCTAGAAACCATGACTTTTGGCAATTTCTTTGGTTTCATTCAACTTATAAAAATTGAAGTGTAGAGTGTTTGGATTACATATACTCCTTCACTCTGCATGTGACAAACTCTAACTTAAGTGTACACATAGGTAGCTGCCTCCTCAATCGAGGTTAGACATTTCCAGGCCCTGGGAAAACCCCATAGTGACCCTCGCAGTGATGATCCCCTTAGGACAGCCTTTTCTGACCTCACTCATCATAGGTTGGTCTTTGCTCACTTGTCATCTTATGTGAGTGGAGTCATACTATAGGTACTCTATTGTGTTTGATTTCTTTAATTGAACAGTAAGCCTATGAGATTAACCTAAGTTGTATGTATTAATAGCTTCCTTTTTCATTGAAGTGACTTTAGACATTCCTTACTTACGCAGTATTTTGTGAGCACGAGACCTGCAGTGCAAGGAAGAAAGAAATTACACTTGGAATATCAGTGGCATCACATCTGCTGACTATAACACTCTGAAAAATTCAAGGAGTTTGAAGATTTTAAGACAATTCCAGGCAGTGATGATAGATTTTCGATGTCAAAAGAGATCCAGAATTGTTTCCAGCCAGATGACACTTGGTGTCCAGTAGTCGTTTCTCATGGTGGGGGAGTAGTTTTCCCCACAGAGGGCAGTGAAAACATCACAGTGTCCATTACCTGGATGTTGGATGAATAGCCGCATTCTGATAAGTGGAGCTGAGACGCTGTGCCCCTCGGACCTTTTACTCCTTCTGAGGAGCTTTGGGCCACACTTGTCTTAGACTGTGGATGCCGGATCTTGCAACGTATTTCCTGCTGCTTTTGGCATCTGCCCAGAGGCTCTTCCAACTTGTAAATAAGAATGAATTAGAAGTATCATTGACTTCACACATTCTGCCATTGAGATAGTCTCTAAGCATTAGGAAGAGTATGGTAACACTTGTGTGCAGAAATTTTAGGACTTTTGGGGGTGTCAAAACTTTATTTTTTTCTTGAAACGTTTGCAAAGCATCTAGGTTTTGTGTAGTTTGAAAGTGTTTAGTGCCCAATAATGTGTGTATTGGATGTTACATGATCACAGAGATGATGCTCTTGAGAGAGAGGCCAGACCAAGGCCTGGCCAAACCTGCTGGAAAAACTGCCCTAAGAGTCCAGTTTCATGACACCGAGGATGTCTGGATTCTACCCCTAATATTATGCATTGATAATGGTTGCTAGGTAACCATCCTTCACCCCCTCTTCTGTGTCTGGATTTTGCAATTAGTGTTTCTCCCTTGGACACTGAATTCTCCTAATTATTCTTTAATTGAAAGCGAGATGTCCTAGTGCAGAAGTACATTTTGCTGTAATGCAGAAGGTAACATTGAGATGAGACTGGGGGCATTCGTAGTGGTGTGGTCTTGGATAGAAGTTAGGATTTGGAAGAAAACGCTTTGTTTTAAGCAAAATAATAATACAGGTATTTAGTGATTTATTTTGAGAAGCTTGGAGGGTCATGTGTACACAGGAAGCTTCACCTGTATCTGCCTAGCAGCCTTCTTCAGGCCTAGCTCACGAAGAAGAGAATCTGGCCAGCATCTCCCCACTTCTGCCAAGCCCTGGAAACCACTAATCTGCTCTCTCTCTGTGAATTTGACTTTTTCAGATTCCATACATAGATGAGGCCATATGGTGTTTCTCTCTTACTTATTTCAACCACCATAATATCCTCCAGGCTTAGCTATGTTTTTACAAATGGCAGAATCTCCTTTTTATGACTGAATACTGTTCCATTGTATATGTATATATAACACATTTTCACACATCTGCCAGTGAACATTGAGATTGATTCCATATCTCAGCTTTTGTGAATAACACTGAACAGAACTGGGAGTGCCACTATTCAACAATCAACTGATTTCATCCCTTCTCACCACACACACACACACACACACACACACACACATGCACACAGAATGGTAACTAGCTGAGGTGATCAATGTGTTAACAGCTTGATTGTGATAATTGTTTTATTTATTTATTTACTCATTTGTATATTTCTCTTTTGAGACAGGGTCTTGGTCTGTAGCCTAGGCTGGTTCTGAACTCACTATGGAGCCCAGGCTGGCCACAAAACATGGAGACAGCGAGGTGCATCTCCCCCCTCTCTCAGACCCAGTCTTCCCGCTGTGCCTGAGGATGTAGCGCGGCAGCCGGGCAGCCCCTCCCCTTGTCCCTCAGGGGCACACCAGCTCTCAGCCGTATCTGTAGGACTGGGCCGCTTTAGTCTTTCACTAACCTGGTTACAAATAAAATTTCTTGAAAGAGCTTGGGAATGGGGTGGAGCTAAGACAGAACACGTAAAACAAAACAAGGTAAGGCACTTCTGTGAGCATTTCTTGAATGCAGCATGGCTAGTTTTGCAGCTCTGACATCCATTTAGGAGATTAAAAAACTTAAATGACTTCATGCAACTAAAGAGAATTTCCCATGTAAAACAAAAATTTAAAAAGCATGGATTAAAGAAGGCAACAGTGTCCACTAGTTTCTTCCCACTGGCTACACCAACAACCTCTTTGAACCCTGGGATAGAAGATGGAACAATGTTCAGCAACTCTCATCTTTTCAAGTTCCAATTCTGCAGGGACATTGAGGCCACCGGCAAAATGAGAGGCCACCTTCTTGCCTGGCGGAGGGCACTTCAGCCTCTTGCTGTAGGTGGAATCACTTTGATTTTCACGCTTGTCCTGACAGCCCGGGTGCAGCCCCAGCACATCACACAAACAGCTCAGATTTGCGAGTGACCCACTGTGTTTTCCCACCTGCTCTTACCTTTCCTCCTGATCTCAACCACCGACACGCTTACTCGGAGTGCTGACCTCCGCGCTTTGAAGTCCAGGAGAGGGAGGGAGTTTTAAAGCCACGACAAGATGGCTTTCAAGGGGATCAGATTTTTTTAAAGCCACGACAAGATGGCTTTCAAGGGGATCAGACTGTATGTTGATGAAAAGGAAAAAATTTTAAGATTCAGAAGCCTTGTGTATCTGCCAAGGCTCCAATTTAAAAGATGTCGCCATGAGTGGACATCTTCTGATCTCGAGAAGCGTACATGATGAGTCCTGGGTCGCTCACCTTCCCACGGCTCCTCGGTTTTCCCAGAACTTTTGTTGCTCTTAGCAAGCCTGGAGGAAAACCACTTCCTCTGGGTGCGGGTCGCTGGCTCCTTTGGCCGTAGCTGTCTGGGCAGGGCTTTACCCAATATCATGGTCCCACTGCCTGCCCCCTCAGAACTTGACCTTGTCACTCTCATTTTTAAAGGTGAGGATTGAAGATAGAAATAATGAGTAGCATGCTGGATTTTTCCTTTCCTTTCATTTCCTTTTCTTTCCTTTCTGTTTCTTTTCTTTTCTTTTTCTTTTCTTTTTCCTTTTCTTTCAGTAAATGTGACTGCTTTATTGAAAGGAAACTCCAGCTTAGTTTTTCCCTCTCAGCGGAGTGCATTAGTGTGAGAGTGCACTCTGAGCAATTTGCATTCTAACCTTGGCGTCATTTCTGTGTAACCACAGGACGACCCTCCCCACACAGCACAGACAACTTGCTCCTCCAGGTTGGCTTGTGCCTCGGAACCCCTGTGACCTTGGGCTTCCATCATTGCTTTCTTTGACTGGCTATCTTACAATGTTTTATCATTTTTTAGTTGACAGATATTAACCCTGCGTCTTCTGGGTTGCAGTGTGGTGTTTTGGCACAGGTACACATTGTGGAATGGTCAGCTCAAGATGTTTAGGTCATCTGTCATCCCGAACATTGGTCATCTCTTTGTCATGAGGACATTGAATGTCCTTCTAGCTATTTTGAATGGTAACCTACAGGTCTGCTTATTAGGTTCCCTTTTCTGAGGAACAGTTCACCAGGACTTACTCCTCCTCTCTGGCTGTCACACTGTACTTATTAACCACTTTCTCCCCATCTGCCACTTCCTTCCCTGTCCTCTGGTAACCACAGTTCTACTCACCATTTCTGTGTACTCAGATTTTCTTAAATTCCACAGTATCTGACTTCCTGTGCCTGGTTTGTTTTCACTTAATATTATGTTCTAAGTTTCACAAATACTGTTGCAAGTAACAGGATTTTGCCATTTATTTATTTATTTTTTTGTGCCATGTAGAAACAGCAGTATTGTTGCAGAAGTGAGAGCTGGAGCTTTGAAGTCAAGGTGCCCAAAGGAATCCTGGGTAACTACTGGCATGACCTTGTGCAAGATAATTAACAGTTCTGTGCTTTTGTTTCCTCCTTTGTGAATGCAAGATGATTCCTATTAAAAACTTGGAATAGCTTGTGGTGTATAGCAAATGTCCAAAAAACATTAGCTAGCAGTCAAAAGACATAGGGTAAGACTGAATTACATTTATAAAGATCACCTAAATCTGCACACTCCCCATGCACCCAAGGAGGCAAATCACTGTCATTACCCAAGCCACGGCCGTGTTTGTACCAGCAAAGATGTGCCCGGTCCCAGCTCTGCTGTCCCTTCCTCCCTCTGTGGGGTAGAAATGCGAATGCCTTCCTTCTTCTCCTTTTCCCCAGGTCCCACCAGCAGGACAGCGTGTTCTCCACAGGACTTAGCATGCTGGTGTGCACAGGAGTCCCTCGGAAGTCTTAGAAGGACACAGACTGTTACTGAGGCTGAGGTCCCAGGTTTCTTACAGACTTCCGAGCCATGCTGCTTTTCTGACCTGAGGACCTCACGTGAGTATCAGAAAGCGATAAGAAGATCAGATCCGGAGGAGTGAGCCTCTGCCTGGTGCACATTGGGTGGAAAAGAACGCCGAGGCTCAGCTGCTCTGGCTTGCCATGCTGTTTCTGATTTCTAGTGGCCACCATCCGGAAGTGCAGAGATAGCCTCTTGCTGAAAGGTCCTGAAATGGCTGCAAATATTTGGAAAACTTGTGGCCAATGCTGTCTTATTTTGTGCTTAATTTTAGAGATTTGACCCTTTCTCTGTCAAGAGAGTCATACTAAAAAAAAAAAAAAAGAACTCAAGTATACATTTTGAAAGCAAAGCAGTCACAGTTAATGCAAGTAAAAGTATTTTTTGAAAATATAAATTTTACAAGAAAGAAAAAGTGCAGTTTTTCCTCTAATAAGGATGTGTGATCAAAAAATACAGTTAATACTGAAGTTTTAAAATTATTATGGTAAAAGACGCACTGCTGCTAGTCGCTCCTCTGATAACCCTCACTCATTTCAGACACGCATACTCCACCATTCTGGGCGCTTTCTGAAGCAGTTCTGGAAGTCTGCTTTGGTGACCGTCATTACTTCGGGTGTTGTGGCCACACGACTTTCCGAATCCACTCAGAATGTTGGCCTTTCCTGTCATTGTGATTCTGGGAAAGAGCCAGAAGTCTCATAGTGCCAGATTTGGTGAATAAGATGCATGAGGAAATATTGTAATGTCTCTATTTGGCAGAAAATTCTATAAACACTTTCGGCAATACATGATAGCAATTTTTTTTGGATCCTTGGGCTTTACTTTCCTGCTTTCCTTTCTGTGCATGTACAAAACACACAGTGACATGTGCATTTTCAGTGGGTTGAAATCATAATTTGGTAAGGGTTCTAATCCTTTATGGTTACCAGAGGAGGAAGTTATAGGAAGTGGGTAAGGTGCAGGGATGGCTTAGGAGGCCTTCCCGGGAGATACAGCCCTGAGGTGTGCAGAGCAGTCCCTTCAGCAGTTTCTTGTCCCATGTGTCCACTCAGTTCTTTCAGATTTACTTTTGACCAGTCAGAACGCTCTTGGGACATATGCTGTTGTATTCCAGGCTAATGCTACTATACAAATTAAATTTCAGAGGTCCCTGATTTACACAAGAGTCCAGCTTGTCCTTGGCCAGGCTTTTCATGTAGGTAAGTTTAGGGATCTCGGGTCAAGTGCATGGCTGACTCGGAAGGGATGCTTCATCTGTGAAGGTGGCCATGAAAATTACAGGACACATTTTGCGTACGTGTAGGACAGCACTTTCCTCCGACTTCCTCTACGTGTACTCATTCTGCTACTGCAGTGGATGTGTTTGTGGAGCATCTGCTGATGGCCTGGGAGCCTGCCTTTCTCATGAAAGAACGCTGGCAGTGTGTTTTCTGAGTATGAGAAGTAACAGCCAGAAGAGACTTGTCTCCAACCTTAACTGAGACCACTGGCCTTGAACCTGCAGACAGGACACTCAGAGGGGTGAGTGGAGGAACCTGGGGCCCTTGGGCCCTGTTTTGTTGCAATGTATGTACTTAGAAACTAAGATTTGGGACAGGAGGTTTTCTAGAATCTTACTTGTGACCTTGGTAGTGTCTTCCAACTTTATTTATGTTGTAATGTCAATGATTCTTTGATTTTATGAGAGGAATATTCACTTAGTCTACTTTATTGAATTCAAGTTATAGACTTCATTTATTTTCTTGATACCCAGTGGGAGAAGCACACAGTACCAGCTATGCTAATAAGCTGTTATAATATCTATATATCTTTTCCTCTTCAGAATTATAATTTTTGGATTTAATGAGCATCTAAGATATGCAATTTTATTCAGTTTAGGATGATTGAAACTTTTCATTTTCCTTGGACTATACAGTAATACTTAAATATACCTAAAATTCTATCCTATTAGATTTTTGACATTTTATATGTCCTTTTCTGATATGAGGCCAGAAGCCATTGGGTAATCCTACAGTTCTTTCCCTTAAATTGCTTTTTAATCTGTTGTGTTTATATTTACTAATTCCATAATTTGTTAATACGTAAATGTGATTGAATAAGAAGACTCAAGAGAAATACATTAAAATATTTCACCCTTGCTTAGCATGGTAACTCTCATTTTAAGCCAAAGTGTTCTAAACGCTTTGAGAATCTGATCAGTTGTGGATTCTTTCTAGTGAAGTACAAATACACGCGCCATTTTGTCCTGGCTCTTAGTCATCGGTCATTACTAGGCTACAGTAACTTCTCATTTTCTATCCCTTACCACTCATGGTGCTGACATTGTCCTTTTTTTCATGCATTTTATAGTTCCCTTGCTCTTTCTTCTAATCGATTTTCCTTTGTTCCCGTAACTGCTGTCACACAGCTGTGAGCACTGTGTAATGGGCACAAGGAATAGTGACCAACCAATTGCACTCTGGGACAGAGATGTCTAGAAAAGGCAGACATTGTCTTTGAGCTGGAAGTTGAGAGATGGGCTGCAGTGCCCAAACGAGAGTAGAAAGAGGAGGACACTCTAACTCGATGAAACAGGGTGTGCTCGGGCAAGAAATGGTGGGAAATTAGGTGAAAGTTCAGTAAGAATGGCCAATGGAGGGACCAGAAATGTGGCTGGAGAAGTAGAGAGACTGAAAATGCACCTGAGGAGTCTTCTCTGTGTATTTGAAGTTTTGTCATCATAAACAGTTGGTGTTTCTCTTCCTTGGATTAAAAGAAATCAGTGCACAGGGGTGACCTGAGAAAAGCCTCACTCAACAATGATGTCTTTATTTGTAAAGATGCAACCACAAACATTTAAAAAATATTGTTTAATCTTAGTCAGTTTGAACCATGATAAGAAAATATTGTTGACTGGGTAGTTTACAAATAAATAGAAATTTGTTTTTCACTGTTACGAAAACTGAGAAGTCTCAGATGAAGGTGCTGGCAGATTTGGTGCCTGGTGAAGGCCCATTATTTGTGGATGGCATCTCTTATGCATTCCAAGGGCCAATAATCAAGTTCCTTTATAACCTCACTACTCCCATTCATAAGGACTGAGTCCTGACGATCTAACTGCTTCCCAAATGCCCCTTGTCTTAGCATCATCATTTGAAGGTTGAGTTTCAACAGATTAAGCTTTAGAGGACACAGCATTTAGAAAGAATAGCCAATCTTAACTCATAGCCATTCCAAGTCTACTCTCATAGTCTAATAAGATTATCACTGTTATTATCATCATCTCTGTCATCAATACAATGGCCAGTGCCACCACCTTTCACTCACTTTGTGCAGAAGAGCTGAGTTCAAGGTCAGGGCTACATAATGTTTTGATAGAGATAAACAAACCCACAATTTTTGCTTTAGGATGCAGGTTTTTCCTTATCTGATTCCATAGGACAACATGAGGTGGGAAAAATGTCACCATGGCAACCCAGTGAAAAACACTGTGAAATCCTCTTCTCCAAACCCATGCTACAGCTTCAGTGCAGACATCTCATTTCCGGCTTGAACTCCACAGCAGCGCCATCTCCAGTCTTCTTGCTCTGTGCCTTAGCCCGATTGTATGGTCCTTGGCACCCTAGCCGGAGTGACTTCCTGAATGCGCAGATCTGGTCATGATGCTTTCTAACTTTGATCACGTGTATTTCCCTAATTTCCAAGTAACAAAATCCAGGCCTAATGTAGAGTGTAGGATCCTTCCACCCCCCGACTTCAGCCTGAATAACAGTGTAGTCTCACCTCCTAAGCCTGCTGCCGAATCTGGCTACTTAAACATACGTGCTATTTTTCATCTTCATCTCTGAAGATGACTTTCATTTAGCCCCTTAGCTTTTCTCATTTTTATTTTTTTGTCTAGAATGTTAAGTCCTTCAAGAGCCAGCTCAAATGTCACCACTTCCAAGAAGCATTTCTGAACATCTCCAAAATGCCATTCTCCTATCTCTATAAAACCCTAAGACATAAACTATTATGACATGGGAGCCCTAGGATAGCAGGGTACCCAGCTCCCCTTGACATGGTCTGCAGAGGGTGGCCTAGAGTCGGTATTTGAGAGCTACTGAATGAATGAAAACACATGTTATTGAAGAGAGTCTCTAAATATACACAGCAGTTTATTACTGCGACGAGGAACTTATTTGTTCCCTTCCCCTCCTGAGAATTCTTTTTCCATTTACTCTGGTGAGAAAGAATGGATGGCTAGGAGCAGAGAGAGGAAGGACAGAAGGACTGAGGGATGAGAATAGGCTGTCATAGGGCACGTGAGGCAGAAGGGAAGGGAACAGGAGGTGGTGGCCTCTTCAGATCAGGAAACCAGGTCCAGAGTCAGGCAGAGAATTCCTGCGGCGTCTCAGAACATGTCCTGGGGTCCCCAGTGTGGCTGGGTAACAGGGCAGTGTGTGTCTGTCCCAGCTTCCAAGAGAGAAAAGGACATGCGAGCTCTCCCTGTACAAAGTTCAGAAGGAGTCCTGCGTCCACCCTGCAGCTGTCCCTCCATTCTGTTTATTTTCCCAGTCCGTCTCCCTCCCAGCCCTACAGAAGAGCCCCCCTCAGCCTGCTCCGCTGCAAGATAACCGACCCTTAGAAACCCCAGACCAAGAGCCAGATTTTAATTGGCTTCCACTAAAGTCCCCTTTGCCCGTGAAGTTATGGTCCGATGTCTCGGTAGTGCTTGTAGCCCCGTGGAGAGATGCTAGCTTTCCCAATGGCGGGGTAGAATGGCCCTGCAGGCAGACGCGGGGTAGAAGTGTCGCCCTGCCTAAATTTAGCAAAGCAAGTTTGGATGAAGAGCTAGAACTCCATCTACAGAGCTGCTGTGGCTCTGCCCCGGCTTGAACGTCCGGGGGCGGCAAGAGCACACAAAGCGTGGCTGTCCTTGGCCCTGACCGTTGTCTTCCCGGGAAACCGTGCTCCGTGGTCAGTTCTAAGCGCCCTCGCGGCAGCGTCTGCCCGGACAGGGCTTACGGGCTTAGTGTGGCGCCTCTGCCTCGTCCGCAAATAGCCAGACCGCGGGGCCTTCAGGGCCATAGTTTCAAAGGGCAGAGGCTCATCCCTCTCCTGAAGTTGGAATACGAACAAAAACTGGTTAAAGTGAGTGCCCAGGGCAGCAATGACAGGTGCCATGCGAGCATCGTAACTGGCGGGCAGAAGGCGCCTGCCGGGTAGCAAGCAACCGAGGGTTTGTGACGAGACAGTGGGCGATGGTCCTGCAGGGGGCTCCAGCTGCGCTGTGGGACAGAGGGATGGCAGGTGTCCCGGCTGCTAGTGGGCGGGTTCCTGCTCCACCTCTTTGCTTTGGAGTGCTGTTCTGGCGCAGTTCTCCCCGTCTGCGTTTCCTAGAGATGGCTCAGGTTTCTGTCTTGGACACTTTGAGCGTGTTGTACTTTGCTTCAGTTACCTAAAGAGCTACAGATAGGCAGAGGAGCCTATTTCCCTGAGCGCTCGTACATCAGAAGCTGGGATTTAATGAGAATATGTCCATATCTGTTAGTACACGTATGTGTACACTTCTCGACATGCAAGCATCAGTTGTGTCCACTACGAGCGTTGATTACAGAGGAAAAGTCCGTAATGTCCCATTCATTTTTCCATCCATTTGTGGCATGTGCTTGGGACAGCTCTGAAACCCAGCTCCTCTGCTAGGAGCAGCGAACTAAGTCCGATCGTCACCCACGAATTTCATAACTGATACAGCATCCAGTCATAAATAGAAATCTCCATTAATGGCACAAAACATGTGAGTTGACTGTAGATTCCTGTTTCTTCACACGGCAGACTGGTGGGTCTCGGTGGTCCTAATCTTCCCCAAGGGTCCTAGGACACGTGTGGCAGGCACAGCTAGGGTCGGGCCTCCGCACTGACTCATCTGGGCCCACAGCTGGCTGAGCCCGGGGCTTCTCGGAGGTTTCTGCTTCCTCACGGCCCTGGGGAGAGGCGGATGCCTGCTCTAACCCGAGGAGGGTTCTAGTCCTGTGGAGCCATTCCCGGGAGCCTCTGCGCTGCTCCGGTCCAACAGTGTTTTGCGCTGTCTGTCTGGTGTCATTGGGCATGATGGGGGGGGCACCTGCTCGGAGGTGGCGTGCTCGGCGGCCTCAGGGTGAAATCTGGCTTATCTTGCGGTCTGTTTATCAAGCTGCGCCTGCACCCCAGGCAGCACTGCTGGCTGCGCTTAGTCACTCAGCGGAGAGTTCTGGTAATTTTCCTCTGAGAAAAGGGGCCGCTTGCCAGCCTTGGTCCGTGATCCCTCTGCTGTCCCCTCCAGACTCAGCTGATGAAATACGGCTTTTGATTTTGCTTTTCCGTTATATCCTCTGACACAAAACCACTGGGGAAATGAGGCTAGAAACTTCCAGGGGATCCCAGGCTTCTGAGAAATGTTCACAGAAACAAAACTTTCAGATCCTCTAAATATTGAGGAGCCCAATCAAAACAATGTGCTAGTGTTTATGACTATATTACGCATCTTGAAATTTGTGTGTTCACCTACCTGTATTTTTCTTCCTAAAAGCTCGCACCTGTCAGGGAAGAGTGTCTCCTTTGCGCTATGTTTTTCTGAAAGAAAAGCAAAGTACAGCTTAGCTCTTCACCAAGAATTTTTTCTCTGCTGTACATTTCTCCCCCAGTACCGTGAGACTGAAACCTAGAACTTTCACACTGAAATACACCCCCAGATCTTTTGATTCTTAATTTTCATTATTTTTATGTTGAGACAAAGTTTTGCTAAATCACTCATTTGTTCAGGCAAGGTCGGAACATTGTGATCCTCCTGCCTCAGCCTCTCAGGGCGCTGGATTACAGCCATGAGTCCCTGCTCCTCCTGTGTGTATTTAGGTTAAAACTTTGTTGGGAATGTGGGCCTTCTATCTTTACTTTACATTACAATATTCCAATTACAGTGCTGTGAGAATCCTTTCTCTTGGAAAATGTGGGTGGACATAAAGCCACTTGAGGTTTAGGGTGTCAGTTAGGTTCAGGATTTCACACATGCTCACCTCGGGAGGTACTAAATCTCGTGGGTTTTAGACTTGATTATAAGGGGACCATCAGTGTCATGACCCTGCACCTCGCCCTTGTTGCCTCCTTGTAAGGCAAGTTTCTGATCCTCTGACCATTGTGATGGGGAAGATAAGAGCCAATGGCCTGAGGTGGTCTGATCTTTCTCAGCTACGGCTGGTTCTGAGGCAGATCTTATAGTTTGGATCTTGAGGCTGGAAGCATATCAATCAAAAGACTACTTCACTACCAAGCGGAAAATGTCTTTCCAAGCCACTGAAGAAAAGCAGAGATTTGCATGGACAGAGGGAAGGGATTTTCATCATTTGTGTTCCGGGCATAGAGAGCAATTCAGAATGTGAAGCAGGGTGCTCCATGTAACAATTCTCTGCTTTAGCACAGTTTTTTTTCCCCATTTGTTTCAATTTTCCCCCATTTTAATGCTGTATGTTGCATAGTATGTATATGCAATTCACAGTGATTACACGGAGCTGGTGTATTTTGTGCACACATATATTGCGTTGGCATTACAATCCTTCCTCTCCTTCTTTCGGCCCTCCCATTCCCTCCCTCATCCCCCCTGATTCCCACCACTTGGTTCTATAAAATGCCTAAGTTCTGGGTTTCTCATGTTAGAGAAACCATATGATATTTAATTTTTGGAGTTTATTTACCAACCAGAGAGAAGACCAAAAATTGTTCCCATAGAAAATTAGTTAAAAATTACTTGTAAGTTGACTCTTTTAAGATTTCTTTTTTCAAAATAAAATGTATTCATTAAATGTATAGTTAGATGAGTTTTTGCAAATGTATTTATTCACATAACCCCCACTCCAGTTAGGGTATAAAAAAGTTTCATCAAATTCAAAAGTTCCCTGTATGCAGGCTCTGAGGCACAGGCCTATAATCCCAGCACTCTGGCAGAATGAGGCAGGAGGATTGCAAATATGATCCCAGCCTGGGCAACTTAGTGACTTTGCCCTGTCTCAAAATCAAGTCAAAAATGGGTTAAGGATGTCACCCCATGTGAAGGTCCTGGGCTCGACCTCTAGACCCACAAGAGGAAAGGATAGTTTGTGTTCCTTGCAGGCTGTTAGCTGTTTCTCAGCCCCATGCAACAGTTGGTCTTACTCTTTTTTTATCATCATAGATTTCTTTTCCTGTTATAATTTGGTAAAATAAAATTATATCTTCATATTTTTTTGGAATCTGTTTTTTTTTTTCCCTAACCTAACGTGTTTGAGATTTATCCATGGTATTGTCTATGTGTCAGTCACGCATTCCTTTTATGGCTGAATAAATAATCCACGGTATGACTCTCCTATCTTCTGTTTGTGCATTACACTATGGGTGGACATGTTGGCTGTTCCAAATTAGGGTCCTTGAACATTCGTGGATGTGCATTTTCATTTCCATTGGATTTCCTTCTAAGCCTTAAAATGCAACATTTTCTACTGAGTAAAATTGTTGTGTCATGTGGTATTTTGCTGAAAATGCCAAGTGATTTTTCAAGGTGTTTTTACCATTTATATTTTCATCAATAATGTTTGAGAGCTAGAACTGCTACTCCTCTTCACCAATGGCCCTTTTACAATTCAGCCTATTTTACAGTATGATGGGACCTTTCCATGACTTCCATTCACGCTTTGCCCATCTTCTGTGACACATGACATCAGTATTTTCTTTAGTAGCTATCAGTATAACTTCTCTCTCTTTTTCCCCCTCTCTCTTTTTTTTTGAGGAAGGGTTCACTCTGGAGCCCAGGCTGGTCCTGAACTCAGATTGGAGTCCAGGCTGGCCTTGCACTCACAGCAGTCCTCCTACCTCATCCTCCCAAGTGCTGGAACCAGAGGTGTGCACCACCACGCCTGGCTTATGTGATGCTGGGGAATTGAAGTCGGGTACTTAGTGCTTGACTTAGAAGTTGCTAGGAAAGCACTTTAACCACTGAGCCATTCCTCCAGCCCCAGTTGTAACTTCTTTTTATAAAGTGTCTAGTCAAATATTTTGCCAATTTAAAAATCAGATTACGTAGTCACAATTGGCCTGTGTTTTCTTTTTAAAATATATATTCTGAATACTAAGTTCTTTTCCAGATATATACATTGAAAATATTTTCTCCTAGAAATTGCCCACGCAGTAGTGTCTTTCAAGGAACAGAAGTTGAAAATTATTGAAGTTTTAAGCTTTTTTCTTTTATGGATTAAATTTTGTGCCCTGGTTATGAAATCTTTGCCTAACTTCGTTTTCTTAAACAAAATATTTCTCCCACTAAAAAAGTAAACTTTTACTTTGGTCAAAATGATATAACTTTTATTCATAGTCTACTTAGAATTAGTATTTTTTTTACTTCCTTGAGTAAGTGGAAATATATACATATATCATATATGTGTACACACACATATATTAGTTTACCTTTAGCTATCTAGGTCATACTGTCATATGCAATACATATGTCATATATTTATATTCAAAATCATATTATTAATTTTGTTATTTTTTTCTCTTTTTGTTGTAAGTATTTTAACAAACTTAAGACTAGAAAGACAGTCTTCTCTGGACTGGTTTTCAGTTGTGTTGCTTTTCTTTCATTCCTGAAGCTCCTAGTAACGTATCTGGAGTTCTGGTAACTTTCCCCTCCCTTCGGAATACTTTAGCGAAGCTTTGAGACAGGTCTACTTGCTGTGGATTCTCTTGACTTTTCATCTGATAATATCTTGTATATCAACTTCACCCCTGAAGGGTGTTGCAATGGTTGTAGAATTCTGTACCAACCAGCTCTTTTCTTTCAGTATTTTAAAAAGTGCTGTACCTCTGGTACCTGGCCTCTGTGAGTCCTTCCAGCACTGCACAGTCCCTTGAATTCCTGCTATCCCATGTTTAATCTTTCATATTTTTCTACTGGAATATTTCCTCCATGATTATTTTTGTCTTTGTCTCTAATTTTCCCGAATTTGAGTGTGTTTTGTCTGCACACAAATTTTGTTGAATATGTAATATTTAGTGTTTAATGAGCTTAAATTTATAAGTTTATGTCTTTTACCAAATTTAAGAAATTTGAAGGCATTATTTTCTCAAATATTTTTTCTTATACCACACTTTGCTCTCCTGGAAATCTTTTTTTTTTTTTTTTTTTTTTTTTTTTTTTTTTTTTTTTTTTTTTTTTTTTTTTTTTTTTTTTTTTTTTTTTTTGAGACAGGGTCTCGCTCTGTGGTCCAGGCTGGTCCTGAAATCACTTCAGAGCCCAGGCTGGCCTTGGACTCATGGCAATCCTCCTGTCTCAGCCCCCCAAGTGCTGGGATTACAGACGTGCACCACCATGTCCAGCTTATGTGGTGCTGGGGAATCGAACTCGGGTACTTAGCGCGTGGCTTAGTGCTTGCTCAAACACTTTAACCGCTGAGCCATTCCTCCAGCCCCTCTCCTGGAATTCTAAAGGCATGAAGGTTTTATATATATATTTCTCTTACAGGCTCCTGAGGTTTTTGTTCACATTATTTCTTACTTTTTGCAATATGGAATATGAAAATAAATAATTATGTGTCTAAAAATGGCAGATGAGATATAAGCCTAGGTAAAGGCTTATAGAGTCTAAATTTGAGGTCATTGGGAAACAGAGAATAAGGCTTTGCTGACTTTAAAACAATTGCTTCTGTCCTTTAGAAAGGGTGAATTTTTTTGTTTCCTTTTATTTTTAAAAAATGAGGACTGGGAGGTAGCTCAGTGCAAAAGTCCTGAGTTCCATCTCCAGTACTGCATATAAACAAAATAAATCCAACCATAAGATCTGTTCTTTTAATAGTTTTAACTTTCCAATACAGTATTGTTAAGTATATTCACTGTGCCGAGCAGTTGACCTCTAAGACTTAATCGTTTTGCGTCACTGAAACGCTACACACTTTCCCCTCCTCCCCGCCCTTGGTAACCCCCATTCTACTCTCTGTATCTATGATTTGTCTGTTAGACTCCTGATACAAGTGGAATCATGCAGTTTGGGCAATTTCACTTCTGATACTGTTCTCTGGGTTCTAGCATGAATGAATTCTATTAGTTGATTTTCAATTCATTGAATCCCTCCTCTTTCTTCTATTCTACTATTAAACTCTTTGAGTGAATATTTTGATTCCATAATTATGTTTTTCTAGCTCTTTTCATTTTTAATATCTTCTATGTCACTAATGAGACCTTCTTTCCTTTTGCCTCCAGAGTGGCCGACTTACTTCTTAAAATGTGCTTATAGTAGCTGCTTCAAAGCTTTGACAAAGGACAAAACATCTGTACCATTTGAGTATTGATGTTTGTTTTTCTTTTTGTGATGAGATTATTTTGGTTCCTTTTATAATTGAGTGATTTTTAGACTGTATCTTCTTAGAACACTTTGGCTATTACAGTATGAGCCTTTGGGTCTTATTTCAGTCTGACGAAGAATGTTGATATTTTCCCTTTTTTCCCCTTTGTTTTCAGTCCATAAACCTACTTAGGTTGAAGCAACAAGTTCCTGTCTACTTTTTGTGTACTTGATTCTGAAGAGTTTATTTATTTATTTATTAGTGTTATTTGCATTTGTATTAGAGCTTGCTTTTAGAGGTAGTTGTCCCTGTGGATTAATTGTCAAAATCTTTAATGGAACACTTGAGTCAGGCCCACGTATTACAGCCTGTGGTGAGCCCAGTATTTGTACGCTGCTTCGAGTTACGACTCTCTAGAGTGCCAGCTCACTCTGAGGACTCCTATTTGAAACCTCTTTTCCCTCATACATCTTTCTAGAAAGTTAAGGCTTTCCCCCCAACTTTGTTGGTACATACCACAACTGCACGTTTCTTGGTCACCAAGTGGCTAAGGAATGGAGGAAAAAAAAAGCAACGAAAATGCACCATTCCCACCCCTACTATTGGAAATACATTCTTCTTCCTGCAGACGGGTAGGAAACTGCAGGGGAGTCTTCTCTTAGAATGGTTTTGGGGGGCTGGAGGAGTGGCGCAGCTGTTAAAGAGCTTGCCTTGCAAGTTCAAGGTCCTGACTTCAATTCCCCAGCACCACATAAAACTGGGTGCGGTGGCGCATGTCTGTAATCTCAGCACTTGGGAGGCTGAGGCAGTTGGATTGTCCTGAGTCCAAGGCCTGGGCTATTGAGAGAGACCCTGTCTCAAAAAAGAAAGAAAGAAAGAAAGGAAGAAAGAAAGAAAGAAAGAAAGAAAGAAAAAGAATGGTTTTGAGCCCAGCATCATAGCTCAGGTCTGTAATTTCAGTCCTCTGGGAGGCTGAAGCAGAAGTTCAAGTCTAGCATGGACAATTTAGTGAGACTTTGTGTCAGAATCAAAAATAAAAATATGCTGAGGATGTAGCTAAATATGAAGGCCCTGGACTCCATCCCTGCCCCATACCCACACCCACATGGATGCACACACCCACACTCACTCACCCCTCCACACCATATACCCACACCAACCCCCTGCCCCACCCACACCCACCCTTTCCCACAATATTGGTTAGGTATACATTAGGTGTTCACTTTCAGGTTTTAGGGTGCTTTTGAGTCCAGACTAATAGAAGCTGGAGGACAAAAGTGACTTGTCATTGCTGCAATGATACTAGGAGATCTCTGATCCTTCTGCAGTCTTCGTTGCACCACTTACTTTCCAGTGTCTTCAGAAAGGCATTATGTGCATCTTCCTCGTGTAATTGCATTCAGTGTGAGCAATGAGGGAGGGATATGCTTATTCCATCTTAGCTGGAGCTGTGTTCTCTTGTATTATTTATTTAGCATTGAGGATTGAACCCGCAGCCTTGTGCAGAGCTACATCCCTAGCTCTGTAATTACTATTTTTTAAAAATTTGAAACGATTGCTAAATGGCCCAAGCTGGACTCCAATTTAGAATCTTCCTGCCTTATCCTTCTAGAGTGCTGGAATTACAGGTGGATATTACCATGTCTGGCTTTGTTATTCATTTTGATCCTAAAAATTGTGATCTTAAGGTAATTATGCATTACAATTGAAGACTAATTGGAGAATCTGAAATTAAAAGTTCTTCCCTATCTTCAAAGTTTTCTTCGAAGTCTTTAAGCTTAATTTTAATTCCTAAAATGCAAATCAGTCAACATTTGTTCATTGATTTCTTCATTTGTTGAGTACTTACTATATATCTGGTTATGTCACAGGTGCTGAAGATGCAACAAAAAATTATGATCAAGATTGAAGGATCCAAAGTCAAATGGCATAGAAGGTTTAACACACACATAGAGGTATATATACACATTCACTGTCAAATAATATAATGTAGGTTGGTCCCTGAAGTGGCACGTGCTGCCCTGTTCTCACCAGGCATTACACATCTTGCAGTAATGGACCTCGGTTGTTTTAAGTAATAATAAAAGGATTCTTTTGCAAAGTAGAACTAGAAAGAAGACCAGGAGACAAAAAGGGGAAATAAATCCAAATATAACATAAAAAATAAAGTCAAGTAAAAGAAATCTGTGTCATATCAATAGAAAAGCTATTGTAGGATAAGAAAAGCTAAATTTTTCATTTTGAAATTTCAGATTTAACTGTTTAAGTTGAGCAATCTCTTGCTCGGTATTTTCATATAGTGAGTGAGTAGGAAGGAGATCTGGTCAGTAGGGAAAAAAATGAAATCACTGAGATGCCCAGTCTTACACATTTTGCAAAGTTTCTTGTAGCTGAGACTCAGTGTGAAATTTTCTTTTTATTTACAGCTGTTTCCATAGGTGGAGTCTATGTCAGGAGCATTTCTTGTTGTCCTCTCAAGGGTGACAAGGGGAGGAAATCAGGACAAGGCAGTGGTTTACTCCATCTGGATACCACCCCTTACCTTGTCTACATGGAACAGTCTCTAAAACTGGTAGACTTTTGTGTAGCTCTTTGACACAGGATTGAGTAAATAGATCCCAAAACATTACAGATTAGGAAAATAGGAGTTTGTTTCTATCTAAATCTCTTATACCTTCCAAAGGTTGGGGAGCACTTGCTGGGAGGCTGCTTCATGTGCATGTACCCCATTTTTTCTCACTTAACCTCTCTTCTACTCTAGTTCCTTCCATAACCCACTCTTCACATGCCCCAGCTTTTGTCTGACAGGAAAATCTACTATTCCCTGTGAGAATCCTTTTGGACCCTTCTCTGTTTTGTGAATTTAAGGTTGAGGATGAATACAACAGGTGAAATTTCCTCACACTGGACTTTATCAGCTCAAGGCAAAAAGGAGATGCAAGTCTAGTTGCTGATAGAAAAATTCTCGGTCTTCCAATTCCAGTTTAATCTCTGCCAGCAAGAGCATATGTCTCTGCAGGGGCGTATGTATGTGTGTGGAAGGTGTATTTTTAAATAGCATTATGGAGCCTGATAGAGGAAAAACTTTAGTTTTCTCATCACTAAGACTTGAATTTCTCTCCTAAATCATAAAGTCGCCATTATTTGGCTTGGTATTTGACTCTTACTTGTGCCTGCATGCCTTAAAAGAGCCTCCAAGGAGCAGGGAACAGCTCTCCATGAGCTGTCTGAACCAAGCAGGGTCAACCTGAAATAGCTGATTCCTTTTTTTTAAACAGAAGAGGATAGCCTCAGAAAATGCTGCCTAGAGTCTTTAAACTTGGAAGACAGTTCTATGTAAACAAGCATATGCGTGTTGGTCAGCCAGTTCATTTCAGATAGTAAAGCATGCACTTACATATGCAGTGTTGGTCAGTTTTCTCTGCTGATACTTTGGAGTAAACCAGCCCGTTTGACTGGTTGCTAATGTCTTGATAGGCTGACCCACTTATCACCTGTGCCTTTCCCTTTTTGCTGGTGGTCATATGTGGTGATCATCTGAAGTCTAAAGTGATTCAATTGTCCAATTATGGTGTACTGAATTTCTAAATTTTGCAAAAAGCAAAGGTTGAAAAATTGCTTTTCAGAGTTACCAGGGGATCATTTTAACAGTCTGTTGGGGTCCGGCAGAGAAAGCATGGAGGAAACCTTTTCCCAGACACTATTTTGCTTGATGATTAGCTCCACCTGCAGGGGTGCAGTATCCCCCTCTCTAGTAATCAGCTAAGGTGCCAGGGGACATCATTTAGCGAAGTGATATGCAGCCATCCTCTGTTCCGTGACACCTTAATTTCTTGAGCAGCAATTGTTGTCATCCCTTATGGGTAACTATGGCAACGGACACTGTGTTGACAAGCTCTGTGCCACCGTTACTAGTGATGCTATGGTCTTGTCAACTGCAATTAATTGGAATGTTTTTTGAGGGGAGGAATTATAAAGCAGATGATGTCACCCTTTGCAGAGTGCGAGTAGAGATGTTTGGGATGTAGTAAGAACCCCAAGACTTCATCTTAAAATTGGTGCATTTGTCAGAGAGGCAGCCTGGGAGAGAAAGGAAGTGAAGATGTGTCAGTCCTGCCTGCCTTCCTTTTTTCCCAGCCTTCTGTGCGTGCCATTCCAGCCTATGGGTTTACCATTCTATGAGGAAAGTTGCTATTTAAAAAGAAGAAAAGCTGGGTGTGGTGGTACACTCCTGTAATCTCAGCACTCAGGCAGCTGAGGCAGGAGGTTTGCTGTGAGTTTGAGGTCAGCCTGGGCTACAGAGCAAGACCCTGTCTTGAAAAAAGTTACCATTTTTTTCTCACAATATTTAGAGAGAAAGTATCCAAAAGAAAAAAAAAATATTTAAATTGTCATCTAATATTTTGGGCGGCCCTCAAGATTGCTTTTTTCTGTCTTTATGATGAACTGTTTGCAGTTTCATTTCTCCAGGGATTGTGGTGAAAATAGTGTGATTATTATGACCTCAAAACTCTAGTTCATGGTATTTTGATGTGTCAGAAATCCTTAGGCAAGGGAACAGGGCTTCAGAGAAAGCTGCATTCCAGGTACATTAGTACTGTGATTAGATTAGGAGAAAAGCTTGTCATTTTGCCTGCTGGGACAAGGTAAGAGTTACCCAGAAGGAAATTTCAGCAGGTTCAAGGATAACAAGTGTTTCTTGAGTATTCAGGTGCGCTTTGACCTGAGCTGGGTACTTTCGCATTTATTTCCTCGGTTAAATCAATTAGTGTCGTTGTTAAGGTAAAAAGAATTCTTATAATTATATTTGGATGTATATGAATATAAAACATATTTTTTTGTCCAAGGAGATAACTAACAAAGAATACAAAAATAAATAAAATGACCCCACCTCACAGAAAATGCACAGAATCTGACAGAGAAAAATAAATAGATGATGTCTGGTAAATGTTTGGATGATCCCATGTGGTCAGGTCTGGGGCTGTTCCATCTCAGACTCACTTCTTTCTTCCTGGAATGGCATTCTTTCTGCTAATCAGTCAAGATTTCATCACTTGTATAAGGAAGCAGTTTTCTCTGGTGATGATTGTTTTCTGGCGATTGGATTTCTCTCACCGAGGTATTGGGTTAGGAATTCATACTAGGCCAGAGTCCAAGTAAAACCGTGAGCACCAGGCTGGACTTATTTTATTATAAAATCAGAGATTATTTGATTTCCTTGGGACTTAGATCCACTATCAGACAAAATCATCCACTGAATCTCACGAGGCCCATACTGACTCTCAGAAATGTCATTCATTCCTCAGTATTCTTCTACAGAAACTTTCAGGAAGTTACTGCTGGACCCAGAATGGTAGTTTGGAGCTGTTAGACTTGAAATCTTAGTCCCACCCTGCCTCTTGTTGTGGTCTGGGGCAGTTGATGTATTCTCTTTCTCGTCTTCCAATCTAATATCAAAAAAAGAGATCGACTTAAACATAAGCTGAGTGAAAGATTTCTGTAAGTGATAAAATACTTTTGCAAAACTCTGTTTTGGGAGGAACTAGAAAACATGGCCTTAGGTTTGGAAAAGGAAAAGGGAGCCCAAAGAGCTGGTGTTGGAGTAGATTATTTTGTGGTGCTGATTTGGACAAGATACATCTAGCAGAGACAGAATGTGTCCTAGCCTGGTTTCAGATGTTGCTATTTGTAGGGTTGGGAGAATTTGGGCATGAAGGATCCATATTTTCATGCCTGATGCATTTTGGTATTTAGGGCACAGGGACGTCTTTTGTTGGGTAATGTTGCTCGTAGGTTGGAAGAAGGGAATGATATTGGTACCATTTTTTTGGGAGAACATTCTGTTTGATAGGCGCAGTGCAAATGACTTCCCACCTTCTTTTATGAGTCTCCATCAGTCTACATGGAGGAACTCTTCCTACTGCCTTTCACAGTTGAGGAACCTGAAGTATGCAAAGGTCAAGACAGTCGTTTCCTTAGCAACCAACATGGGAATTTTCATATAAAGTGCACCAGGGAGAGGTGCTGAGTATCAGCTTGGCTCAGTGAAGCAGTATATCAATGGATATTTGTGTATGGAATGGGTAACTATAAACTCAGTGTAAATCGTGGGTATTTCCTAGATAGCACTTAAAATTAGAATTGATCTGTCTTTCAAGTATTCCTAAGAAGTTTGATTTTACCAGTATTCATGTGATAATAGGTCACTAAAACAATGTAAAAAC
Organism: Ctenodactylus gundi; assembly: GCA_004027205.1. Lineage (NCBI taxonomy): Eukaryota > Metazoa > Chordata > Mammalia > Rodentia > Ctenodactylidae > Ctenodactylus > Ctenodactylus gundi. The sequence continues at coordinate 140,647 of PVKB01002659.1, read as the reverse complement.
CTTTAGCGAAGGGGTAGAATCTGGCCCACGGTTAATACCTACCCACATAATCACAGACGTAAATGAGCAACAAGCACTGTCAAACCATATTTCACAAATGTGACCATGACGTCATAGAGTGGGCAAGCCGTGACTGTCTGGAGAACTGGTACTTAGTATACCTGACACATAGTGATGGCTCAAAACTGTTTGTTTAATGAATGATCATATGAATGACTAATTGAGTTTTACGCATTCAGAAGAGCAAGCAATCTACCAGGGATGGAATATCCAAGCACTTTTCTGGAGAAAGTGGGGTCAGTCAGACTGAAGGTCAGGCTGGGAGTGAGAATACTAACTATTGTAAACAAAGGAAGATTCTGTGATCCTGGAGGATGCTTTGTGCTTTTGTCCATCCAGCATCTCTTGCTCCTTGTGGGGACTCAACTTCACTTTCTCTGTGTGACTTTCAGGCTTGGAGGGACTGCTCATCAAGGAATCTTATCTTCCCTGCAGAGGAGTCAATAATCGCTTCAAGTTACCCTGGTAAAAAGCTCCCTCTCTAGAAAGTGGGTCTTACAGGGCAGAATCCAGAGGCTGGAGACTGAGCTGATGGAGCTTGATGGTGGGTCCCTAAACAGACCACCCTCTGGCTCATGCTGCTCAATTTCCAGAGCTTTCTGATGGCTGGGTTTTCTGAATTTTGATCTTCTTGCTTTTGTTTCATTTCTGTAACATATTGCATGCCCATTTAATACTTTCCTTTTTTTCCCCACTTAACATATGTAGCCAGACTCAAGATATGTTTCTTGTAACAATCAAAGCCTGACCTAGGCAGTTTCCAGCTTCCCAGCTTTAAGATATTCTGGCTCGTCAGTAGTTGATTCATGAATACTTTTGGGAATGGAATCTGCTGCGCTTCCTTTACAAGCAGACCCCATCTTCTCACTACATGAGTCACAGTGCAGCATCTGGGAATGATCTATTTTCCTTAGTGATCCAGATCCACCTTTCACACCGTGTCACTCTGCAAAAAGCTACACCAATGCTGCTGTGAAGCTTTGCAGATGGTACCAATCTCCTTACAGACTCTTCATCACAGAGACAGTCTGATGTGAAAACGAAGATAGTTAATTTTCTAGCTGCAGCCAGTGGCCATATGTGGGCTTTATCTAGTTTCATGCATACGTTTCTCCCTCTGTCCCCTTCACTGGGCTATGGTGTTATTGTGTGGTTGCTGACCTTGTTCCTTGACCTCTCCTGGCGATCCTGCTCATGTCGTCTCATGCTCCTTCCTCGGAACACGTCCGTGTTCACTTCTGAAGAGGGCTAATTGAACTATTCTCCTCATTTTTTTCCTTCATGAATCCTGAGTATTTTTTTACCCCAAGGGAAAATGAAAACGTGACAGAGACTGAAGTTACTCTTACGTAAACAAGATAGAAATTATAGAACAGACTTTGTGGCATTTGTGCGAAAAGAAAAAGTGGGCACAGAAGCGGGCAGTTTGTGTCCACGGACTGGACACGTGGACCTCTTTTTATCAGCCATATCACATCATGAGAACACAGGAGGCCTCTTTGAGAGGAAGTGAACAGCTGGGCAACTGCTTGTTCTCAGCATCCTCAAGGTCGAGGATGCATGGGAAAGCCATAAAGAATTAGACTTTAAATGGGAATCTGAAAATGCGTATGATTCTTAGCAATTCTATTGTCTCACATTGGTTGTTAATGAGTGCATTCATCAACTAAAACCTAAGCATTAGCTTAGAGAAGGAAACTTGCCCTCTTGACTTCAAGATCTACACCTTCTTCCTTGGTGATTTGAGAATATCTCGCATGTGTTTTTTCACTCTTCTACTCATCCCTTCATTGGTTTAACTTGCCTTCTCATCATCTTTAGGCATGAACTTCTGATGGTTTCTTTTCTCCTACTTTTTCTTTTCTCTTCTCAGCCATTCTCTCTGCTTCCAGAATAAGCAAGAGGTTGTCACGGCAACCTTGTTTTAAAGCCTTTGGTGATGCGCTTTCATTCACAGGATCAAGCTGGACTCTTTCGTGCAGCAATCAGGACCTTCCCTGTCGGGGCCTCCACACACCTCCTCAGCCTCGTCTCTGTCTCTCGCCTTCCTCCCTCTTCTACAAGGGCCTGCTTGCTGTCCTGGAAGCATGGCCGGCACTTGAATGCCTCTGTGATTTTGCTTGTCCATTTTCCATCCTAGTCTTTAACCGGACCTTCTTCTGGAGCCACCTCTAAAAGACCAATATTAAATATCAAAATCTCTGCCCAGCAGAATCGACTATCTTTTCTTCTGTGCACAGTTGGCTTTCTGTCTACACCATGTAAATGGTACAATATTATATCAGATTAGTCCAATAGAAATGTGTGAGCCACAGATATTTAAAAATTTAATTAACTATTAACTATATTTAAAGGGTATAAAACATGTAAAAATAATCTTAACATGCATCTTATCCTAATATATAAATAATTTCAATATGTGGTCAGGGTTATCCAGAGAAACAAAACCAATGCACATATGTATGTATGTATGTATGTATACACATATGTGTATATGTTTATAATAAGAAATTGGTGACATTGGTATGCAAGTCAAGTCCCAGCATCTGCAGGGTGAATTGGCAGGCTTAAGACCCTGGAGAGCCTGGTGGGTAGTTCCAGTCTGAATGCTGGCAGACTTGAGACTCCGAAAGAATGAATATTTCAGTTCTGTTATAAAGGGTGGGAAAAGCTGATGTTCTAGTCCAAAGGATGCTGTATACTCAGTGTTTCTATTGTAGTAATTTCTTCTACAATTTTTTTTTCTAGCCTCTCATGTGACAGTACTAAGAGATAGACCTTTGGTGGTGGGTGATTAGGTGATCAGTGCTTTTATGAAAGAGGCTTTTCTACCCATTCAGGACACAATGAGACAACGTCCATCTGTGAACCAGACAATAGGCCCTCACCAAACACTGAGTCTGCTAGCACCTTGACCTTAGATTTCTTAGCCTGCAGAATAGTCAGAAACATATTTCTACTAGTTATGTTACTCACTCATTCTATCACAGCAGCCTGAATAAACTAAGGCACAGGCCATCAGATAGGAAGAATTGTCTTAATTAAGAAGTAGTCTTGGAGTTTTGTTCAGACCTTCAACTTACTGAACTTTTACTCAGTACTTCCATTTATATATTAATCTCAATCTAAACATTTTCATAGAAACATTCAGAAAGTTGTTTAACCAAGTGTCTGGCTATGACAGGCTCCAGTTTGTGTTACATAAAATTAACATTACAAACATATTATTGGTTTAAAACATAATGAGAACTCTATTAAACTTGATAGAATTTTAAATTCTATTTTTGAGCCAATTATTTGAAATCTGTTATGTATTCTACATATAGCACTGCTCATTCAGACTGGCTACATTGCAGGCAGGCAGTATTAATGTGTGGCCAGTGGCTACTGTATTGAACAACTAACATTATATTGCAGATTTCAGGTCAATATGTATTGTCTTTCTGGTTCAATTCTAACTTTCTTTAGGGGGACATTTTTCATTTTTGAATGTCTGATAAATAGTCCCATGTTGGGAATAGCAGCTGAGTAACTGTGAATCAAATGGATAAATGATTTTTAAAGTGTGGGAAATTTATGGGCTTTGGACCACAAACAAACCATTGCATTTTCTCCTCTATCAAATTCCTTGGTGGTCTCAGGAAAAGCTATAAAATGATGTTAACAGTTCTCTTAAATTGGCTGCCAAATGATCAATGGGGCAGTCAGAGTAGAAATGGCCTGATAGGAAGATAGTTGCACTGTTCAAATTCCATTAGGTTGTTGTAAAATTATCTCAATAGATTGAATACATTATAATGAATGGATTGTAAATATACGTCTTTTGGATAATTTTTGGTCAGACATTGTCTTAGATAAATCAACCATGCATTTGTGATCTAATCGACTGTTGAAGGCATCCCTAAGCCTGTTCAAGAAACGTAGAAGTAGGAGGCAAAAAGGGACTGGTTAAATCCACTTTTATTTGATTTCTTCTTTTTCTGTCTTTCTGTAGCATTTTTACCCCATACTGTTGAATGTGTATGAAATCATTCTATGGCACTAGTTCATCAAGGAAACCTGTTGGATGTCTGAGCGCTGTGCCTGCATGCCATTGCCAAAGACCCCGTTCCTTAATCCTACACTGTTCCAGCCTTCTCCACACCACAGGGGCAGAGTCTGTAGTGGAGCCTCTTGGGACTTCAGGATGAATTTGCAGCATACAGAGTACTGTCAGATGCATCTAACATATTATAAACATTTTCTCTTCTTGCCAGAACAAAGGCCTTGAGAATGAGTTAATGACTCAAAATACAAATAAAGATCATATTTAAATAGCTTATCTACAGCATAGTCTTGATTTTTTCAGCTGAAATAAAAGTTTCCATTTCTGTTCTCTAGGAGACGATATTTAGATGAGACTTAATGATACGGGTCACATCCAATTCAACTTCGCAGCTCATTTTGTGCTTTATACAGTTTACACATGGTTGAATCTGTCATATCATCTATCCATTAGTTCAAAAATATACGTTAAACTACAGTGTTCCAAAAGTTTGTTAACTTTTTCTATGTATGGTGACTTTTGGATACCTACATTGAATTTAGTGCTTGTGTATTTTTTTGTGATATTAGTTTTGTTTCAATTATTATGACAAATTGATGCTTGGCAAATACACTTTTATATTATCTTATAATTTTTGTCATTCTTTTATGAAGGTCTTTGGGATACCCTGTCTTATATAATCACTTGTACTGTGATTTATGTTGGCCAAGAAAATTATTCTGCCTAATATTTTGGAGAGCAACTGTTATTTTTCAACACGTAGACATGATCATAAATGATTTCTCATAATTTGGGACTTTCAGACAAGATGGCAGATGCATAGATGTTCTGCTCAATAAATGACTTCTCACAGGCATATTCAGAAAGTTGAGAAATAGTTAAAAACTACATGCTAAACTTAACTGGGAAACAGAAGAGAATTCCATGAATTAGAAGGTGGCCAGGGAAAGGTTGGAAATCCCCTGGAAACATCAGAAGCTGAAGAACACAACAGCCCGGGAAGCTGGTCCAGGCTACATGGAAAGCATCATACACCACCAGCACCCACAGACCGATGTTAGCATGGAGCCCAATGCCCCAGCAACTGACAGTAGCTGCCTGTAGGTAGTGTGAACTGCAAACACATCATGAGCCTGCCCTTGAAAAGATCCCAAATCATGTGTGTTTTATATCTTTTCTCACTTGACTCAAACATTGATAACATGAGTGCAATTTGCACATTGACTAACGATAAACCAAATTGCACAAGTGTTGGAGTTTGAAGCCCACTAGGGGCCATCCTAGGTGCTCTGCCTGCTAAGGAAGATCTCGTGACTTGCCGGAGAAGGGTCCACACCTTGTATTTGAACTTCTTCTGCATGTCCCGTCTGGGTGGTTGAGCACAGCAGGCCTCTGGTGTGCGATACAGCTGGGATAGGTATGTGGCTCCACCACCTGCTGGTCTTGGGACTCTGGGCATCATGACACAATTAGCTAAACAATGATGAGTGTTCTTTATATCTTTATCCTTTGTCAGCGGTGTGTGTACACATGCACCATATCGAATTCAAGGTAAGCATCCATCACTGAAACGTTTTTAGGAGATTTGATCCATGTAGAATTTTTTTTTTTTTTTCTGTTCTAAGTATGTTACAAGGAAGGCAAATTCTACACTCCTGGCTGCCTGTGATCAACGGTAGATTACTTCTTAGACCAACGGAAAGAATTGTTGATGTGGCTAATTTGAAACAGCAGAAAAAACAAAAAAGCTTTTGTTTGGTTGACTCTTTTGTACTCTGGTAATTTCTAGTAGGTCACATAGCTCTGTGGTCAAGTGGAAGATCAAACACAAAATACTTTGCCTCCAATTTAAAAAAATTTATCAACAACAGTTAAAACTTAAATAAAACAAGGCATGGTAATTTTTCTCTAATAACAGAAATTATTAGGTTATAATTTCTCTCTGGGTTTCTCCAAATCACACTTCTCAAGGGATCCAGTTCTGCCCTCTAGGCTGGGGAACAACTTTCATGTCACAAGTATTGTGAGTGACATTTGGTGAGGTTTAGTTTGTGGTGCCCAACTGTCTCAATACCCAGTAGTCCTCCACAAACAAATTATCTTCCAGTCTGAACAATTTCTAAATATCCAGCAAAATATTCATGTAGGTGTAAAAATCTGTTCGTGATGAGTAAAGGCTTAAATTTAGCTCCACTTTATAAGGGGCTATAATTCGAATGCTGACTCTCTCAGAAGGCATAGCAACACTTTATTCCTGAAGCAACAGAGTTGAACTCTATGGTTTTTGAGTGGCAATGAGTGCTCCACCGTCCTCAGTGGAATTAACACCCTTTCAAAAGGACCAGGATTGAAGGGAGTGCACTCTTGCTTTTGGTTTTCCTCCGCCATGTGAGGACCCAGCATTCCTTGCGTCTAGAGAACATGGCAAAAAGGCACCAAACTTCTTGGTACCTCGTTGTTGGACTTCTTAGCCTCTAAAACTTGAGAAATATATTTCTATAGTTTTATAAGTTATCCAGACTCTGATATTTTATTATAGCAGCACAAATAGACATATATAAGCATAATATGGCTATGTTGATGAGGCATGATTGTAACACAGGATAGATATTTTTTCTAGGCATACAAGTACCTTGAAAATCAAAGGAATACTTGGCTACTTTGCTTGATTCAGAAATTTACCAAAAGTTGTAGTAAATTTTGTGTGTACTGCATTGTGTCCCTTTCCAAATCAAAACAGGAAGCTCTATCTCCCACTATCTAGGAATGTGACTATATTATAGGGCTCGAAAAGAGGTAACTGAGTTAAAGTGGGGTTATTAAATTGGGTCTTGATCTATCATAACTGATGTTTTTGTAAGACGAGATTAGGACATGGCCAAAGAGACACCAGACACGTACACAGAGTGAGATGACCAGGTGGGGATACAATGAGAAAGGAGCCTTCTGTAAGCCAAGAAGAGGGGCCTCCGGAGGAGCCAAAGTTACTGACACCTTGATCTTGGACATCCTGCCTCCAGACATGTGAGAAAATAAATTTCTGTAGCTTAAGGCCCTCAGCCTGAAATTGTTTTATGGAAACCTTAGTACGTTGATGCAGTTGCTTTCATTTTTGGAGAAATCCCACTAAGGATGTTAAAGCTGCTTGGTGCCCTTGTTTCTCCACATGCCAGATTAGTAGCTGTTGCCTCCATGGTCATTCCACACCAGGGTGAGCATCTGCCTGCATTATGAGCAGCACTGCCAAGGCCGGGTGTCTACCTCATGGCTTTATTATTATTGTTATTATTATTATTGCAGTGCTGGTTATTATGCCTATGGATTTTGTACTGAGCTACATACCTGGCCTTTAAATTTTTTTTTCTTGTTTAAAATTTTTGAGACAGAATCTCACCAAATGGCTAAATTGCCCAGCCTGGGCTTGAATCTATGATTCTTCTGCTTCTGCCTGTTACAGTGTTAGAATTATAAATGTGTATCATTGTGCCTGGCTGACGTTCATATTATTATTCTATTATAAGTTACCATTCTATATTTTATCTGTCATATTAGTTAACCTAATATATTGATATTTTTGGAATTTACACTTGTGGCAACTTATATTACCTGTGAACTTTAAGTTCAAAATATAAAAAGAAAACATAAAAAATAATCTCTGATCGTGAGTTTGGGGATGTAGCTCAGTAGAGAACTTGCCTGTGTCATGAAGCTCCAAGTTTGATACTCAGTACTACCACAAGAAAGAGAAAGAGAGAGAGAGAGAGAGAGAGAGAGAGAGAGAGAGAGAGAGAGAGAGAGAGAGAACAAGAAAAAAGAAAAAAGACAAGTGACAGCTGAAGTGGGGCATTAGAATGGTATCATTAAAGGCAAATTTTGGGTGGGATTTGTTTGTATGCCAAATAGGAACCCTCTTAGTCTAAAGCAAGTTCTTAAACTTTGGTTTATGTTTTAAATGAACAGATACCTTACTGTCACTGTGGGAAATTCTCCTTTAGTTGGAATGTGGCCTGGGCATTGGGATTTGCAAAAGCTCCCAGGTGATAGTAGTTTGTGGGCGGGCCTGATAACTCTTTAGACCTTAAAACATGTCTGCGAATTATTTGATTTTTCTTCCATTAAAAGGCGGATCTAATTGTCCTTGAATTTGGGATGGCTTAACGATTCATTTCTAACCAAGAGAAGGCAGTGAGAGTGGCCCTCGAAGACTGTCAAGGCTAGGCTGTGACAGGCGGTTCCCAGAGCACCCACTCTGCCTTGCTCTGTGTCTCTGTGTCTCTCTCCCTTTCCCCTCCTGCCTTTGGGGCTCTGAGCAACAGGGAAGGAAGAACATTCTGCTCTAAGGCTGCTTGTTGGAGGAAATGTGCAGAAAAACACTGCACGGGTAGAGAGCAGTTGAACGAGTGCCAGCTGTTCTACCCCCAGATGTTGCATGTCGCCCAGGCACCAGCTGTGCAAGTGGCCAAACACCAAGATGAGCTCTGACTGCAACTGTGGAGAAATCCCACTGGAGGGTGCTTGGTAGAGTCCAGTGAGCCCTACAGCCTTGGCGGATGATAGGTGGCAGATAGTGTGGGAAGTCACTGTGTAGGGCGAGAGGCCGACTTGAAGTTAAGACACACTGACATTCGCAAAGTGTCTCTATACTTTTTTTTTGGGGGGGGGTGGGGGGCAAATGTTGAGTTTTTCAGTGTCCTCACCAGCTCTCTGGGTCATGTTAGGATGAGAGCCATACTTTTTTCATTCTAGCAAGACCACACAGGTCTAGAGTCGTTTCCTTTGGGTCTCTGTTTATCACATTTCACTTACTCCTGACCTGCTTGTGGGAGAGGAGGCAAGTGCCAATTTAATATATTATAGAAAAATTCTCTTAGCAACTCTACAGGACTACACTGTAGGTTTTCATTGGTTATGAGAACACATAACTGGTAAGAGACTTATATTTGTGTTGCCTCTTGATCAGTTCAAGTCTCTCATTCTTCACTTCTAAGAATTTTTTTTAAAGAAAAAATTCTTTCTATGACAAATTCATGGCATATCTGTATGGATGTGAACAAGTTCAAATCCAGAGGCATAGATCTGAAATTTCATCTCCTCTACTAATTTTCCTGCAAGCTGACACATCTGCCATGAGCAAAAGATAACAGACAGCTCATCACTGTTTCTGGTGCAGTCAGAGTGACAGAAGTCCTGGTTGATGTTTGAGGGGGCTCTGAACGACCTCACTTAGTCCTGGAGTAGAAGCTGGGCAATGAGCTGAACTTCATACATGCTGTACGTGACCTTCCCTTGAGAGGTCAATGAGAAGTCGGAATGCACAAATAATATGATGGCAGAAGTGTGTTTTTCTTGAAAGCCCTTCCCTATGCCAACTTCCATTTATTTCCTTTTCAAGAGGACACCTGTGGAAGGATGTCTTCCTCGTTGAGGGTACATTTGGAACCAAGGTGATGTTGGATGGTCATGGGAAGCTGGAAGGCGTGGTTTTCTAAAAAATGATAAATTCTTATGGTAGAATCGTTGGGCTTCTGGGAGTCAGGTTCACTTAGCACTGTTTCTGCAGAGCTCGGGAGATCTCACACTAGAAAGCCCAGGAGGGTTTCCTCATAAAAGCTAATCTTATGGAGAACCCAACTCTGGAACAGAATTTGGGGGATCTAGAGTAAGAGACTGCTGGGTCTCCCTGGTCTAAGGAGCCATTTTTAGAGGATAGAGACAGGTGGCAAACTTTGCAAGGGATTAAATGGCTTTTACTGGGCTATGAAATGCAGTATCCAGAGAGTCCAGACTTCACAGGTGAAGGAGCCTCCCTATATATGGAGGTTGCAAACTTCAAGACAGAGTAGGAAGATGAACTTGGGGCTTCTGAGAAGAAAGGGCTAGGACTCTCCAAAATTGATGGAGTCCCTAAACTCTCTCTAGGTAGTCCCAAGCAGTGCCCTGTGACACACTGAGAAGTGTCATCTGGAAGGTGGGAAGAGACATAATGAAGTCAGGTGTTGGGTATGCCATCTCCACAGCATGCAAGATCCCAGAGTGATGGCATCAGGTGAGTGCCAGTGCTCAGCCTGGAATCTAGGGGTAGAGCTGGGTAGTGGATGACCAGCTAATGTGAACGCGTGGGGCTAGGCTGTTACGTGTACCTCCCACAGAGAACCAGACCATCAACATGTTCACATTTGCATAGCACTTGCAATTTACAAATCGAGTTTGAATCAGTTTTTCTACTTATCTCACAACGTGTTGAGGTAGATGGAGACAATATTAGGTATGTATTGTTCCAATTTTGCAAGTCAGAAAACTAACCGAGATCATCCAAAGAAAAGTAGTTGTCTACAGCTAGTAACAGCTGGCACTTATTAAATACCATGTGCCGAACACTGCTGACAAGCATTTGCCTTGGCTTAGTATATTTAAGCCTCTCCACATGCTGCTGGCGCTGTTCCTCCTGTTTTACAGAGGAGAAAATGGAGAAAGGAGAGGTGAGTGAGAGAGAAACCTCTCCCTCCTTCATTGTTTTCTCCATTTTAATTTTTTAATTGCCAAATAACAATTAAGCCTCACTACATTTTGATCTATGATACATTCTACAAAGAGTCAATGGACGCCTTGAGGCAAACTGGCCCCTGACTGAGAATCATAGATTTGTATAGAATTACATAGAAGTTTACATTTTCATGTACTGCCATAACAAAGCACTGCAAACTGGGTGATTTAAATGACAGAAACATTTTCTCATGGTTTTGGAGGCTAGAGTTAAGGGCATGGTGTCGGAAGGATCTGATCTTTCTGAGGTTTCGGGAGGTTCTGTTCTGTGCCTCTCCCTAACTTGTGGTGGATGCTGTTACTCTTTTTTTCTCTTAACTTACAGACAAATCACCCTGATCTCTGTCTTTACATTCATAATGTTCTCCTATGTGTGTGTCTCAATGTCCAAATTTCCCCTTTTCGAAGGGCGCAAATCATACTGGATCAGGGATCCACCTTAATGATCTCATCTTAATGATATCTGTAGTGATATCGTTAATATAATGACATCTACAATGACTCTACTTCCAAATAACATTATATTCTGAGTTATTGGGGGTTAGGACTTTGATATATGAATTTCTGGGGACACAATGCAGCTCGTAGCATGCGTAAATTTACATAAGTGTGCAAATGTAGAACCACAAATTCCTAAGCACATAGAAGCTGTTAATGTATAAGCAATGCATGGTCTGATGACGTCTAGGTTGAACCAGAAAACCTGGGCTCAGGCAACTACTACCAGGAGGGATATGGATTCAGCGATAGAAGACGCAATTTTTCAAAAGAATCCTCCCAATCCTGGCTTTTAGCTGAAATTTCTCAAGTTAAAAGTGTCACAGAACAGTGCTTCTTAAATTTTGAGCTTCTCCATGTTTGAACATCTGAGGGCCCTTTTTTTGAGTTCTAATCTTATTTGTAATTCTTAAGCTTTATTTTTGACTGGACTCAGACTTGGAAGTGGACGCTCTCAGAGAAGACAGCCTGTATTTCTTGCCAACTTGTTCCGGGTGGTTCTCTTTGGCGTTCTTCATTCTTTTGGCTCAAAGTTTAGCGTACTCAGCAGTCTCTTCTTTGTTTTTCTTAGTATGTTAATTTCTTCGGAGCAATTCAGTGACATTTGTGTGGCAGGACACCAGGAGTAACGACATGCTGAATCTTGGGCGCTTTGGTCCTGGGTTTATTACCTTCCATGTTCAAGGACTTTCTGACAACATATTGGGGACATAATCTTCTTTAGAGAGATTGAAAAGTTTGTGGATTCTACTAGCCCCATATGACAGGGCACAATAGTATCAGTCAGTCCAGGGATGCTTTTCTCTTTTTTAAAAACACAATAAGCAAGTAGAGAACATTCAGATTGGTGTCCACAGTGCAACCCCAAACAGATTTATGTTTTCTCTCTCCATTTTCCCTTGGTCTCTAATAGCAGTGTACCTTTCTCAGCAGGAGTTGCACACATCTGGGGTCAAGACACCTGCTACATGGGTAAGCTTTGTCATTCCCACCACGGATTCAGACCATGATAGCCCTTCCATTCTTCACCTGGGGCCTCAGCAGCGATTTCTGTGGCCATCACTTCTCAAAGAAAGCAGGAAGTTTGCATTCATTGTCCTTGTGAATGAGTTTCTGGCAGTGAGTGGCTGGGAAGGAGATACTCAGCTGCATTCTGAGGCAGCTGATCGCCTATTAGGCGCCAAGCAAAGGAGCCTGAGTGCTTTTCTACAATTGCAGATTTTTAAGCAGATTATCTGGGCATATTATGGCTTTGTAGAGAAAAAGAATAGGAACTAAATATATAAAATTATGCAAGGGGATTTAGATAAGGCAGAGGAGTGCTTCGGTCATGTTCCATTATAAAAGAGCCGGAATTATTATTTTCTGCCTTTCTGCCACGTGGGGACTCAGCACATCCTCTTGTTGCCTTCCTCCTATCCATTATGTGAGAAAACAGCATTTCTCCTTCTGCCGCGAGAGGTCGCAGCAGCAAGAAGGCCTTGAGCAGACAATGAACACTGGTGCTTTGATCTTGGATTTCCTAGGCCCCAGAACTGAGGAAATCAGTTTCTACTATTGTGAAATTACTCAGTTGGTGGTATTATGTTACAGCCATAGAAACAGACTTAGACACCCACCAAACTGTCCTGAGACACACCAAAGTCGGAGAACCACAGGGAAAGAGGATGCGCAGGCTTAGGTGGTGGCGTTGGCTTGTCCCTTCATGGAATGCTGAACGAGTGTCTTGCATCGTGTGCCACTTAAAGCCCTCCAAAGAGCTACCCATGGAGCCTTTACATTCTCACATAGTCCAGAATACATCTTGGATAATATGTTGCCATTGAAAGAGGAGGAAGAGTCCTTCTCGTTGCTGTTAAGTACAAATATTTGGAGAAATCAAGAGATAAAAAGAACAGATTATGAAAAAAATGATGTATCTTTCAAGTCATCAAGCCCTACATATTTGCTTTCAAGAATCAAATTATGTCTTCTAGTTCTTCTCCATTGCTTATCAGCTGAAACACGATTGGTATGTCTTAAAAGTACTCTACACATATGTTCATGGAATTACCAAAGGAATTCCATGTGTTAGTGCCATCAGCTTTCTATTTTATACATGGGGCTTGCGGGGGCTGCATGCCCTCTTCAAGGAAACCCACATTGTTCACTAACTTCTTCCCTCTTTTTTCTTCCCTCTCTCACAGAGCCTCTCTTTCCCCCAAGATCTTAGCTCATCCAGTGTACCAAAGGAGTCTCCCACCACCACTCACTGGATATGCATCGTCTTCTCCCAGATGTGCAGGTGCGTTGGAGACTTTGACGCCAACATCAAGTCTTTGTTGTGCTGTCTTCTTCCTTGCAACCTCTTTGTTCTATTTTTTTTTGCAGATCCGCATCCCACTGGTCATATAATCTCTTTCCTACCCACTGAATGTTTGATTATCTGTCTCTTAAAAAGTATTTTCAAGCATCTACTTTTCAGATACCCTTCAATATAAAAAAAGAGGTTTCAGGGTTGGTCAGGACAATTTCTTTGTTAAAATAGTCACACTTAAAATTTTACATTCTTTTTGAGATCTGTGACATATTTTGTGTTTGCTTCAGGAAAGGCTGATTCTTTGTCACTGAAGTTAGTATCTTCCTAGCAAGCTCCAGACCCTGGGTTTGATTCTCTATCGCCACCTAAACTAGGAATGGTAGCACACAGCTGTAGTCCTAGAACTCGGGAAGCTGAGGCAGGAGGATTTCCATTAGTTGGAGGTTAGCCTGGCCTCCATAGTGAGTTCAGGACCAACTTGGTCTAAAGAGCAATACCCTGTCTCAAACAAACAAGCAAACAAATAAACAAACAAACATAGATGAAAATGAAAATGAACACCCCATGAACATTAAGCTATTGGCCTGTCTCCTCTGCAGCCAGGAACCCCAAGTTCAGGTGAGCAGAATGGGGTTGAATAGTCAATATTGAACCTAGTTTGGTTTAATATTTAATTTAAATAAACACAGCTGAGCAAACAAGGCTTTCAGCAAGGGCTGTATTTACGTAGCCATTTCCTTCGTGGGTTATGTGCCAAATGAACTTAATGGCTTTTTGACTTTTTTCTTCTTCTAGTCTCAGTTGTGACCTGTTCAACTAAGTTGACTAACCAATCGAAAAATCTATGTACATTATAAAACTGAAGAACCTCTTTGTTCACAGCATTTTTAGCTAACCCTTTCATTATCCAGTGAGGCAAAACAAAGGCTTAAAGACTTTGAAACAGTGATTTGAGTGGCTTAATACGCTGGAGGAAATACATTATTTTATTCCACTTAAGAAATGGTGGAAATAATTTTGGTGTGGTTATGGTGGTGCATCTGGGGTGCTGTCTCCTGGGTGTTTCAGAATAATCTTCCCAAGTAGCCATTGCAGGGTTCCCTAGGGGCCAGCATGAGTTATATTGGTTCTGTTTTTTAGACGGAAGGCTTGATGTCACGGCTCTGCGATCTGTGCCCCCATCATTTAATTAACAAGCCAAGCATGCAGACAGGGTTAGGGTTTACACTTGTTTTGAGGAGTACAGCACTTGTTTTACTGGCTTGGGACGTCTTTTTTCTTTGAGAGATGCCTCTCATATTACCTGCATGCTAGTAACAACATCAGCTGTGAAACCTCAGACCTCAGTGCCTTTGCACAATTTATTTCTCTCTGAGTAAAAGTCCAGAGTGGGTTTAGGTCTTTTGCCTTCCAAGCAGTCATTCAGGGACCTAGCTTTCTTCCCCACTAGGAATAAAGCACCCTGGCTTCTTACCACCCTTAGCACAAATTTGACACTTAGATTTTTTTTTTATGTTTCATAGATCTAAAATCACATGACTCTACAAAGAGAAATGAGTCTGAGAATCTAACCTTAACTTGGCAGCCATTTCCCAGCAGAAATTTTATAAGATAAGAAGCACATGTCTTTGGTGACAGTTATCTTTGCTACCTCTGGCAATAATAAACTTTGATTTATAGGCAAACATTAAGAAAACATATGATCTTGACTGCTATGATCCCAAACTGTTGAATTACTTTTTTTTTTTTTTTTTGAGATAGGGCCTCACTCTAGTCCAGGCGGGCTGTGAACTCACAGCAATCCTCCTGCCTCAGTCTACCTGCGTGCTGAGATTCCAGGTGTGTACCATCATGCTGGATTATGAGGTGCTGGGGATGCAAACTCAGAGCCTTGTCCTTGTTACTCCTCTAGTCCTGGCACTGTTAACCTTAGGAGAAAAATATCTGAGGAAATGAGATGTACCCTGAGGCTTGGGGAAATGTCCAGTCCACTCAGGCTGGGGTGCTTGGGGCCAAACCTTGCTGTTCTAAGCCCTGTAACAATGTGTCAAACCACCTTTTTTTTTCCATGTAGGTCAACAAGAATGACTTTCCTTTGTATCTTGGCTTTCTTGTCAGTAAAATAAAGATAGCCTAATACTTTTATTCTGGTAGTTTGCATTGCTTTCTTTCTTTCTTTCTTTCTTTCTTTCTTTCTTTCTTTCTTTCTTTCTTTCTTTTGCTGTTGACTTCATTGAAGTGAGCTTATCTGTCTTTTGTGTGACTAAAGGTTTTTCCATAGGAAAGACGGACAAAACTTGTCAGCGGAAATGTTTGCTTTTCTCAATGGTTCTTGATCATGTTTCCAAATATTTAAATGTAAATTATGTATCATTTACCCACGACTTCAATGGTAAGACCAAACATATAAAAAAAGATGGTTTAATGACATGTGCTTTAGTTTTCCTCCTAAACAACCATACAGGCAATTTTCAAATAGGTATGAGCCCACTATTCAACACATACAAACTTAAAGTATTGCTGTTTAATATTCAAAGTTAAAACCATATTTCTAAGAATAGAATCTCTCTCCTACAGTCTACGTAAGTTGCATGTCACTATGCACATTGGGCTAAGACCTTTAGAACTGTGGGTGAAAATAAACATCTCCCTTAAGCTTTAGGTGTCAGGTCATGCATGGATGGCCAGCTCTAAGGTAAGGCACAGCAGTGGCGAGAAGGCATAACAGAGGACTTCTGATCCCATGGCTGCTGGGAAGCAGGAGCAAAAGAGGCAGAGGGAAGGAGATATGCTGTTCCAGGCCACACCCTCAGTGCCTCATTCCTCCAACCAGGTCATATTCCCTAACAGCACATGAAATCATCAATGGATTAATTCAACATTTTAGATTTAAACTGTAACCTCCATGACTTTGTATTACTGCTGGTCTTTAAAAACACAGCCAGTTGCAAGAATAGCAGGATAATGAGGTTTCCCATCAAATCCCTGTCTATAATGGACTCAAACCCGCGTCCTTGGGGTCAACTCAGTCATTCGGTCAGCTACTGGGAAAGGAGCTGTTCCTCACAGAAGTCCTCCTCATCTTGCTTCGTCACTGCTGCTAGAGCTCTGGGGTTTGTAAAGGCAAAAAAGCAATTGTGTTTTGGGGCCAAAGCGCCAACTAACATAAGTTAAAACAGAAGAGGGGCTGGGGTGTAGCTCAGCGGTGAGATTCTGGGTTCAATTCCTAGCAGAAAAAATAAAACAGACTAACAGAAAAGACACGTAATGCACAATGGTCAACACATAAGATGCCCTCTGTAGCTTTGTATGTGTGGGAAGAAACCTCGTCTCTTCTGTGGAACAAATGCCTCATTTAGCTGCTGGCCAAAGTCAAAGCGACAGTGGATGCCTCCTTTGGGACACTTTTCCTGTCTGCACAACAGTCATCTTGTCTATATTACTCTTTATTTTCTTTCTTACTCTTTAGTAATTTTCCAAAGGAAGGATTTTAACCTTTAGGTTCTTCTGACCCTTTTATATATTAAGTGGCATCATGGTGTAGACCATGTATGTAACGCAGGAGACAAAGTCATCTGGGTTTGATTCTGGAATGCTTTGCTTTAAAATTTTGTAAAGGGAGTCTCTCTGTGCCTCAGTTAGCTCATGGGCAAAATGGGCAATTGTAAGGATTGGGTGAGAAAAGTAAGAAAAGCGCACAAAATAATGACACTGCATCCGCAAGTATCGTCTGTCCACCTAGCCACCATCTATCCACTCATTCATGTCCATCATCTCCTCTTTATATGTCTGTATCTATACGTAAAATACGTATCATAGGTAAATGGATAAATTGCAAAGAAGAAATGGAGAGGGAAGAAAGCAGTGGGAGAACACCCTCAATTGTTTTTGGGGTGCCTTTGACCTGTTTGTTTGGGCAAGAGATATTTTATGCATACAGAAAATTAAATAGTAATGTAACAAACACACATGATCACCAGGCAATCTGAGAACCGGAACCCTGCAAATTCACTAACGTCCTTCTTTCTCCCCTTTGCCTTTTTCCTGCGCCCCACCTCCCGACCTAACCACCAGTTGGGCTGAGTGGCGGCTGCTCCTGGACAGCATTTGATGTTGACTATTATGTGTGTATGTACCAACAACCTACAGCATAAATTTTAGAAAAATGATGTAACACTATATGCACCTTTTACCATTCTTTTTCCTGTCTATAGTTGGGATGCATGCATCAATATGTATGTTTTTAGTGTATTCATTTTAACTTCTGTATTGTGTTCTACATCTTTTTCTTTTTTCTCCTGCAGGAGTTTCTTTCTCTACTCTTCCTTTGGGTCTAGCTTTTCTGCGAATCCCCCACCCTCCCCAAGTCCCACTGGAGTGATGAAGTATCAGAGAGAAGGAGAAGGCTGTTTTGCTCAAATTCAAGTTTCAAGAGGCTCTGTGTGAGCCCAGTTAATGATACTGGGAATATTTAAAAGATCTGTGAAGATACATATTGATAACTGCTTATTTCTCTTCTGTGGATGGAAAGGATTAGATGATCTTGAAAGCCCTCTCCATCCGTGGACTAAAACACAAGCTTCTCTTACATCTGTATGGCTCTGCCATCAAGGTAGCAGGAGTCTAAAGAAAAGCTGCACTCAACTACTGGAGGCTAAAGGTCTAACTTGCCATGGGATTTAGCTACACTATGGTTTTCCTTCGGTGCCCTTCAAGGAGCTAAAATAATTCTACCATTTTCCCTAAGTATTCCCAGGACTTGTGTCTTTATTTCTTGATAATGAGTCACAAAATCAGGGACCTGGAGCCTGTCCAAACCTCAGACCAGTCCTAGTCAGTCATTGTCTTTGAACTGTTTTTCCCATTTTTCTCTTCTTTTCCCTAGTGTCTAGTTACTGACTGAAGATTTTGGTCTCTTTTAGTCTATAAGGATGTCTAAGAGGAGGAAAGGAGACTTGGTGAAGGGTGGGTAGGGGAGGAATCCTGACTTCAAATATCTGCTGGTCTATTCTATTGACGATGGAGGACAATGATCTAAGATAGTCACAAGGAAAGATGTAATGATAACAGAAGTCGCAAGCATGCAGCTTTGGGCTCATATAAGCACTTCTTGGCAATTGTAGATCTTTGTCTAGGAATTGGATACTGAGTGATTAAGTGAGTAAATACATCGTATGCCCGTAGTCAGGCTCTGGGCTGGGTTCTGTGGGAGGAACATTGTACCTATGGTCAGGAGCTGGTAGGCCGGTAGATATCACATCCTGCTTGGCAACATGTAGCTGCCCAACTTCAGAGCTTGAAGTTACTCATAAGCAAAGCACTTCAGAGAGCAGAGGAAGGAAATGCCTTCTTAGGTCACAGGAAGAAGAGCAGTGGCTGGGAAAGTGGTGCTAGGCCTTGGCACTTGATGACAGAGAGAAGGCAGAGATGTAGGGTGTGGACAGGGTGGGGGCGTAGGCAGTGCTCAAGGCCCTTGAATAGTTTGGGGGCCAGGAAAATGGAAACTCAGTGGCACATTACTGTTCAAGAGCTTTCTGGGCAATGCAGGGTACCTTTACCTGGGGGAACACATTTCTCTTCTAAGTGAGGTAACTTTCCAATTTCTCTCTTGCCTGGGCTTTAGAGTTCAATGTTTCTTTTGGCTTTCTTCTTTTCTTCTCATGCATTTTGGGATGCTTAAGTGTGGCCCCGTCAGCCTGTAGTTGGGCTTCTGTGTGTAACTCCTATTTCTATGTTACCCCCCTCCCTAGCTCCAGATATATACCAGGAAACCGGTAGTTGGCTGAGTATTTTGGAGAACAATTTCTTTAGGTCCTGGTGTTCATTACCCCTCTTACTAGAAGCTCTACAAGTACCATTGAGGTCTGGTAGCGCAGGCTGAGAAGTGGTCCACCCCAAACAAGGGCCAGCCTGCCTGAACCATGATGATGTTGCCCCAAGCACCCCAAATTGATGCTCCTGTGGCACAGTGCTCTTCACAGGGAACCTTTTCTCCTCTAACCACTTTGCTGGAACTTTGGCTATAGTCCCAAGATGGGAAAGGGAGATGTGAAGCTCAGGCACCCAGAGTCCAGAACCCCCTGCAGCTCCCCTCTAAACTCAAACACTGTTGAGTGTGCTAGCCTTCTCCCAACTTGGAGGAAGGTTACCTTCCTTGCACTAAAGGGGAAAGCTTCAATCACACACACACTCAAACACATAAACACGTACACACACATGCACATGCCCATAGGCGTGTGTATGCACACACATACAAACACACTTGCCACTTTAGTGGATAGTGACTTTCATGTTCTAAAGATGGTGTCAGAGGAAGAAGCAAGACACAGTTTGATCTGTTTTGAGCCTACTCCACATCATTGTCACCCGCTCCTTTCATGCCAGTGCGGTTTTCTTTCTAGGAGTAGAGTCGAAGTCTTCCAGCATTTTCTGTCTTCCATTCCTTGCTGCTCTGAGATGTGCTTCCGGCTGATTTACCATCAGAGCGGTCTTCGTCAGCTTCTGGATACCTTCTGGGTCATTTCCACTAGTTTTCCTACCTGTTCATGCCCTAGGGCATTCGATTATCCTCCCTTTTTTGAGGAGGAGCTAAAAATGTAGCGGTGACCCATTCAGTCTTGCCTTTTCTGAGAGAAAGCATCCAGCCTTAGGCCACCTTGCACTGCTAAGCAGTAGCGCCTTCTCCTCCAGAATCTTGCTCCACATTTTATTTTAAAAGGAGGGAAGGTTTAATTTGCTCGGTTTCAGAGAGTTCAGCTCACGATCAGCTTTGCCTCCTAGCTGATACCGTGTGCTCCCTTTGCAATTCTTGTAGCGTATCCCCTGACCTGCCGTGTCTTGTGCTCATATCATTTAAGGCGGCACGTAGACTCCACACACTGAGCATCCCCTTCTTCTAGTGTGTGTCGCAGTGTACCCAGTGGGTGAGTGAACATACCTGTGTTCTGTACTCCTAGAGCCATTCTGGTGGCAATACTGCTTCCTTCTGAATCCTCACATCCTGTGGTTTCTTCCTCACTGGCGACTGCTTGCTCATGCCCCTACTTCTTTCCACACTTTGCTCTTAGCCTCTTGAAGCCGATGTTGCTTGTCTTTGGACTCTATACTGACGAAGACTCCTTCTCAGGAAGTCGTGTCCCCTGCTCAGAGAAGTTTTTAAATGTTTGTATAATACATGAAACTGTATCGGGCAGATGGAGGGAGGGGCAAGGTGTTGGGAGACGACCTGCCAGCAAGGGTTTTGCCCTAGCAAGGCTCTTCACCGAGGCAAGGAGAGAAATTTGGAGTGCCTGCCCTGTCACCTGAAGGCCACCAAACCTTAAAAAACAGGAAATATAAACATAAATGCAAACACGGACATCCATATAAACAGGAAATGAACGAGAAAGCTGCTTCCCAGCGTTGCCGTATTGTCCTCTCGCTGATGGATGCTCGCTGGAGCCTTTCCCCGTTCGCACTCTTCCCTTTGCCGGCTCTCCCCAGGGCTCCCTTTGTGCCATCTGCGCACTTAGACTTTGCTCTTCTTTCCGGCCGGGCATAAAGAGAAAGGGGAGGTGCTGTGTGAGGCTCCAGTCCTTGGGGGATCATAATCACCACAGGCAAGGAGCTCAGCCTGTGTTCCACTTACCTGTAGACTTTGATTTCTTTTTATGGGAGTTGGCGGCATTTGGCACTGTAAGCTTGGCGATCGCCTTGTACCTTGCTTCGTAGCAACAGTCAAAAATACTAGTTATGTGACTTCTGGCAAGTTCCTTAACCTCATTATGATACTCTTTGCTTGTTTGCCAAGAGGATAGAAAAATAACTCTCCCCAACCTCAGTGATGTTTAGAGGAATGAGAAATAATGACAGTAGCAGCCCCAATCAGTTTATTGAGTGGTTGCTGCATGACAGGTATTAAAGCAGTGTTCTCCAATGTTTGTGACACCAGGGACCAGTTTACTTGAGGACCGTTCTCCCAAGGACTTGGGATGGAGTGTGCTTGCTACGTAGTAGGTTGTTGGAGGGTGGCTTTGTTCCCTCCCCTATTTTTATTAATGTATATATGCGATACGCAAGAGTGACATTGAGCTCGAGTATTTTATACACACACATATCACAGCATCACAATCCCTTCCCCACCCTCATTTTGGTCCTCCCATTCTTTCCCTTGTCCCCACCCCCTCGACTCCCAAAATTACACCCATTCAATTCTTTTTTTTTTCAATTCTTAAAAATGCCTGTATTCCGGGTTTTTCAATTTACAGAAACCATATGATATTTAATCTGAGTTAGACTCCTTTCACTAAACATGATGGTCTCAAGATGCACTCACTTACCTTAAAGAGCCTCAAATCTATCTGTCTTTATGGAAGAGTAGTACTCTACTGCACACATATGCTGCAATTTTTGTATATATTGGTCTGCTGATAGGCATTTTGGCATCTTTCATAACTTGGCTGTTGGTTTTGCTGCTATAAACATGGGTATACACGTATTTCTATTACACATTGCTTTTAATCCTTTTGGAAAGATTTCCAGAAGACATATCACTGGATCAAATGGCATATTTATTTTCAGCCTTTTGGGGAATCTTCATATTGCCCTCCACCATGGTTGTACCACTTTCCAGTCCCACCAGCAATGTAAAAGGGTTCCTTTTCCCACAACCTCGCCAGCACTGATTGTCATTTGACTTCTTAGTATGAGGCATTTTCACTGGGGTTAGATGGTATCTTAGTGTTGTCTTGATTTGCATTTCTCTAGTGGCCAAAGATGTTGAACATCTTTTCTTGTATTTGCTGGATATTTGAACTTTGTCATCTGCTAACTGTCTATTCTTTTCAGTTGCCCATTTTTAATCAGGTCTCTGATTTTGAGAAGTCTATTTTTTTTTCCAGTTGCTTGTATATATTAGTTGTTAGCCTCCTGTTTGAGGTGTAGGTGGCAAAAATTGTTTTCCGTTCTGTCAGTTGTCTCTGTACTCTGTTGATAGTTTCCTTTGCCGTGCAGTAACTTTTAAATTTAATATAATCCCATTTGTTGATTCTGGGGGCTATTTCTTTTGCTTCAGGGGTCCTATTAAGAAAGTCCTTGCCACACCTACATCGTCTACACTTTTGCTTATTTTATCCTGCAGAAGGTTCAGTGTTTCCACTTTAGTATCTAGGTTTTTGGTTCACTCTTATTTGACCTTGGGACATGATGATAGGTGTGTGTCTGGATTCATTCTTCTGCAAGTGGCTAAACATTTTTCCCAGCACCACTTGTTGAAGAGGTTTTCCTTTTTCTCAATGTGTGTTTGCGGTCTATTTGTCAGGTCCAGCAGCTGAGGATACTTAAGGTTGTCCCTGTATCCCAGGATGGCTTTGAAATTGTTAGCAGCTTCAGGAGGGGAGTGGACAGCAAAGCTCTGCCTCCTGTCAATCAGCAGTGGCATTAGATCCTGATAGGCATGTGCTGACAGGAGGCAGAGTTTCACTCACAGCTAACCCCCTGCTCACTGCTTATCTGTCCCATCATCGCAATCCTTCAAAGGTCATGACTCCTACAGGTCTGTGGCCTGGGGGTGAAGAATGTTTGCGTGAAACTATGTTTTCTTTCTCTTTTTTTGCATGGATTTATTATTTCAAAACACATGAAAATATTTTAAAATTTATAATTATCGTCATCTCTTCTTTACAGAGAAGAAAATAAAAGAACAGAGAAATTGAGGAACTATTTCATGGTGATATAGCCAGTAACTGGTCGAGCAAGGATTTAAACTCAGGCAATCTGGCTACCAGAGCTCAAGCTCTGAGCACAGTGATATAGTTCATGTTAAATATTAGGCAAATGGATAGCTGAGCCAGCTAGCGAGACCATTGCTGAAGAAAAAAAAGGGGGCCTGGGGATGTATTGTTCCACTCCAGCACCACACACACACACTGACACACACACACACACACACACACACACACACACACACACACACCACGCGAGGCAGAAATGATGTCAGTGAAAATGGTAAGAGTTAAGACTTCTGAAAATTCTTTCTTCCATAAAAGCAACAGAGAAACCGGTTTAAAAAATCAACTTTGTAGGATCTCTGAAAATTAACCAAAGGTTGGAAGCAATTTACAGGCTGCTCATTCAAGAAAAGTAGAGCAGGGTTTCTGGTCAAGATGGCGGCCCAGTAACACAGCTAAACACAGCTACACAGTGTCTCCTCGTGGACTCACTTAAGGAATTGAGATAATAATTACAGACTGCCTGCTCAATTTAGCTAGG
Organism: Ctenodactylus gundi; assembly: GCA_004027205.1. Lineage (NCBI taxonomy): Eukaryota > Metazoa > Chordata > Mammalia > Rodentia > Ctenodactylidae > Ctenodactylus > Ctenodactylus gundi. Next base: position 116,954 of record PVKB01002659.1, on the reverse strand, counting down.
AGAGGAACAAGCACCTGGACAATTGAGAGGAGGCCGTGGGAAGATCAGAAATCCTGAAGACACAGCAGAAGAGGAGGGAAATGGCCACCTAGGAAGGAGCCTCTGAGCCGCTGGCATCTGCCACATCTTGGAAGAAGCCAATATGCCTGAGGACAGATGATTGGATAAAGAAGACGTGGTATATATGAACAATGGAGTATTACTTTGCTATTAAGAATGACACATTTGAATAATCTTTAGAAAAAGAGATGAGACCATTATGCTCAGCAAAATGAATCAGACCTAGAAAGTTATATATGATAAGGTTTCTCTAATGTGAGAACACCAAAGTATAGAAAATGTAAGAGACATGAAAGAAAGTAAGAAATAGACTTTGTAGAAAACGAATGGAAAGAGGGAGTGAGAAGGCGGGAAGGAGGAGAGATGATACATAAGAAAGAACCAAATGGAGGTGATTGTGGGAATTGGGGACTTGGGGGGGTGAGGGGCCAGTTGTGGAAGGGCCAAAAGGGAGGAGGGGAAGGGATTATAATTTTGATCCAATACAGATGTACACAAAATACTCAAATTCAACGTAAACATCATGTGTCACATATATATTAGCAATGAGAAAAAAGAAAAATCGCTGAATAGCAGTGTGAACAGAAGCCTCCGTGGTGTCCTAAGATGCCCTGTTTGCTTCATCTTGGCAATCGTCTTGCAAATTTACAGCCTGAAATGAAATTATACTAAAATTTAGTAGTCTGGTGGCCACCAGAGGGAGCAGAGTGAAGCCAGAGTTTCTTCCAAGCCTTATTCCTAAAGATTTGTCATTATTTTACCTTATGGTGATTTTCTGTAAGACCCCACTTACAAGATTTTACAAGATTGTCTTTTTTTAAAACCTTGACTCAGAGCTTGTCCATGAAAAAAACCTCTTTTTTCAAGGACATTTGTTCAGAACAATTAAAGGTAATTGATGAACTTGGTGGTTGTCTGTGGCAGCAAATTATTATTGGAGAAAACAATAGGCTTAAAAAAAAGCAAAAGCAAGGCGTCACAGAACCACTTCCAAGCTGAAGGATGATATATTTGCCACGATTTCGATGAGCTTTGTCATGTTCTTGGGAACCCAGAAGGTCGTGAGCGTAGATAAAATGTGCTCATCCTTAGGAGAGACCACAGGTCCTATGCTATCATCGCTGCCTGGCCTCGGGGCTCTGTGCATGTGAGAAACAGCTGAAGGCTAATGCAGAGATGTAAACTCTGTAGGTGTTGAAGTTACCAAACATGCACAAAGCTCTGTGGCAAAAACCAGGAGACTGGATCTAAGAATCGCAGTAATCTAAGTCTCCAACCAGCCATTGTCTAGTCATCAGAATAAGGAAGAGGAGGCATCAGTGACCAAACATGACAAAGAATGAAGTATCAGTTCACAAAAGTTATTGAACAAAAACATTTAGACAAGAAAAAGAAATAAAAGTCATCCAGATGGAAAAGTAAAAGTGAGACTGTTTCTGTTTGTAGAAGACATGTTGTTATACATAGGAAATTTGAAGGAATCCATTGAAAAAAAAATTGAGAGCAAAAAACAAAATTCCTTATGGTTTCAGGATACCAGAAGGATATGAAAAATCCTAATTTTACAGCAACGAGAAATCTGAAAATGAAATTAAGATAATATACTTTTTACCCTAATATCCAAAAGAATAAAATAATTAAGGATGGATTTCCCAAGTCACATCCAGGTCTTAGAAAATAAAAATTATGAAGAATTAAAGAAAGCCAGACATGGTGGTGCATGCCTATCATCCCAGAACTTTGGGGGCTGAGGCAGGAGGATTGAAAGTTCAAGCTTAGCCTATGTAAGTTTCTGAGTGCCTGTGTTAAGTCAAAAAAAAAAGGCCCTAGTTCAATTTCCAGTACTGAGGGTGGGGGCTGGGGAGAAACCCAAGAAGATCCAAATGATCAGAAAGACATCTCATATTTATGGACTGGAAGACTCGATGGTGTTAAGATGGCAACACTCCTGAATTGATCTACAGATACCATGGCATTACTCTCAAACATGCAGCTGCGCGGTTTCCCTCAGAAAATGGACACGATGATGTCTCAATTCATAGGAAATTTTAAGGGCTACAGAATAACCAAAACAATCTTGAAAAGGGAGAAGAAAGTTAGATGACTCATATTTTCTGATTTCAAAACTTACTACAAAGATATTCAAAACAATGTGATGCTGGCACAAGGCTAGACATATTGAACAATTGAATAAAATTAAGAGTCCTGGCGTAAGTCCTCGCATCTATGGTCAACAGATTTTCTACAAGGGCACTAACACTTTTCCAAGTGGAAAGAGATACCCTTTTCAACAAATGGTATTGACAGAGCTGTAGAGCCACTTGCAGACAAATACATCTGTGTCTTTACCTCAAGTCCTACACAAAAGTTAGCTCAAAATCAGTCGAAGAACAGAATGTAAGAACTAGAATTACGTTAGAAGGATACATCGTGTTCAGTCATTGTGACCATAGACTGGAAAGCCATGACAGTGGTGACACCAAAAACCACAAGCAATAAAAATGAAGAGCAGATAAACTGGATTTCATCAAAATTGAAAAGTTTTGTGCATTTGAAAGACAGCAGAACACAACATAATGAAGCCCAATGTAACCATCGTATAACTCATACATACACTAATAAAAATGGGGGGAAAAGAATATGAAAAATTTAAATAAAGGAAAAATTTTCAAATCATATATGGGATAAGGGTTTCATATCCAGAATATATATTGAATTCTTATTATACATAAAAAATGAAAAAGAACTTATACAAATGGGCAAAAAACTTGAGCAGAGATTTCTTCAAAGAAGGTAGGAGAGAGTCCCAGAGCACAACTCCTGTGGAACTTGGAAAAACAAAGTGAAACAGGGGGTCAGGTAGGGGAGGAGGGAGGGAGGGGGAGGGACAAAAGGAGAGTGGGAAAGCCCTTGTCACCTTGACAAGATACATATGTGCATAAAAGGCTCAACTCCATTGTAAACCTTAATTTTGCACATATACATATCAATAAGATGGGGAAAAAAAAAGAATTTTTAGCACACAAAAAGATGTCCAGCGTTTTTAGTAATTAGGGAAATGCATATGTTATGGTTTGAATGTTTATGTCTGTTCCAAAGTCTATGTTGAAACAACTTCCAATTTAGCACTGTTAAGAGCTGGGGCCTTTAGGGGATGATTAAGTTGTAACAGTGAGGACTTTGTGGATGGGATTGGTGTCAGGAAAGGGCTAGGGGGAGTTAGTTATGTCCTTTTACCTCCCTCTTTCTTTCTTTCTTTCTTTCTTTCTTTCTTTCTTTCTTTCTTTCTTTTTTCATTCTTTCTTTCTTCTTTCTTTCTTTCTTCCTTTCTTTCTTCCTTTCTTTTTTCTCTTTTGAGAAAGAGTACTTGTGATCCTCCTATGTCAGCCTCCCTGGTACAGGGACCAAAGCTTGTGCCACTGTGCCTGGCTGCAAGGTGCCATCTTGGAAGCAGAAGTTGGCCCTCCCCAATCACTGACACTGGTGGCATTTTGATTCTGGACCTCCAGTCTCCAGGGCTGGGAGAAATAAAATCTGTCCTTTATAAATTACATGGTAAACTGTGATTAAACTCTTATGTCATCTAGGATAGATGGTGCCTCAAAATGGCCAGACCTTGAAGGCAGTTTACTAAGTGAAAGGAGCCAGGCCCAAAAGACCACATGCCTGTACTGTTTTAAGCTAGAGAGGGTGGCATGGTGGCTGCCAGAGCCTTTATACAGGGAGTCCATATTGAAACCTCATACAGGCTAAGCCTTTATACAGGGAGTGACTGTCCCTGGGCATATAGCATCTCTGTGTGCTGATGAAAGTAGTGTAGGACTACACCGTGATGATAGTTATATGATATTGAGAACACATTTTTAAAAACCCACCAAATTGTACATTTTAAAGTGATAAATTTCAGAATTTATTTCTCGGTAAAAGAACTAATAGGCATATTGTTTTGTCCTGATAAACAGTGACAATTATGTGCTTACACACTATTTTGTTCAATCGTACCCAGGCCTTAGTCAAGGCACAGGTGGGTTAAACAAATTTCCTAATGTTCCACAGCTAGAGAGTGGGATCCAAATCAGATCCTCCTAACCACCCCACTATCTTACCCTTTCCCCACTGCCACTGGGATTATTATTTTTTCTATTTACAGGTTATTTGGACAACCCATCTAACCTTTCCATAGATTAATAAAAAAGTAAAATTTGCTATTCCACTCCCAAGAAAAAGCTGATTTCTTTATACCAAAAAGAAGAGCATCGGCATAGAGTACGTACAATTTTGAATGAGTCTCTATAACTTTTATTCTTACCCACACACACATGTATGCACACAAGCATGCTTATTCGTTTTCCAGGAGAGTTAAAGAACTAGGCTACTCCTGGCCTCATCCCGTGTTATTAGCTATCTGATCACAGTAGGCTGAGCATGACAGTTCTTATGCTCAGCAATTGCTGGAGGTCTGAGAAACTCCATGGTGACTCGAAGCAGGAGGAGGCAAGTATTGTTTTTTGTTGCAAGGTAGGTGTGTTTATTCAAATAAGTGAATTAATCATAAGACAAATAAACAAATATACTCACATGAATATATCTTCATGTACAATGGAATGTGGGGCACTGGGACCATGATGGGCTTGGATGAAATTTCTGGAATTTTAATCTGAGACACCTAGCTCTGAGTCTATCTAACAACCACTGACCATTCCTTTAGTGTCCTCCTTATCCCCTGGTTGAGCCCCCTGGTTGGACAGGCCCCATTTGCCTCTCCTCCTGCTCACCCATCAGCAGGGATCAGCATTCCTGATGGTGTTTTCCTGCCATGTGCAGAACTGAATTATTTCTTGAGCTCAGAAGGGGTGCTTTCTTTCCTAGCACGGAGCTGCCCTCAGTATCAGCTTCCTGAGATGCAGGCTTTCTTATATCCTTGGTCACTTTGAGAAGCAGTGTGAACCTTTTTGCAGTTGCTTCCCTACCTGAAGAGCCAGCTTCATCATGTCATCAGGTCCTAGGTGTGACCTGTCAAGAAAACTCAGGTTGCTCACCGCTGAGGGAGTTGAGTCTTCTTGCCCAGGAGGGCTGAAGCTCAGAACCAGGGTTAGGGAAAGATATTTTTTGTTGTTTATTCTTACCTTGGTCTGCCCAGCCCTTTAGACTTGATCTCTGCCTCTTGAGGGACATGATGGAGGAAGATGATTGGAAATTACAGAAACAGGAAGTTCATCTCAAGAGAAAGGGGGATCCCCATTTCCTGCCACCACAATTTAATCTGTTCTACAGACAGGCCAACCTGGCCACAAAACATATTTGAAACATACAGTGCAAATCCCTTCTCGGAACCAACTACTTTTGGTTAAGTACAAGAATAAGGACCAAGTGCAGTTTAGTTTGTATTGGATCCTGTGTAATCTAATACTGAGAACATTTAGAAAAATTCTTTAAAGGCTTCAAAAAATTTTGTAAATAACCGTCAGTACTGTCCTCAGCTGGAATCCTCAAAGTCACCTGCCATTATCCTCTCTTTCCATTCTGACTTCTTGAGAATTGGGCCAGAGGAAGTGACCAACAACACTTGAGCACAGTGTGCCCTGGAGTTGGTGTAGGGCCTGGCACAGTCAGCAGGAGGCATGATGGTTTATTCTAGTTCTACTCCTTCGGCTACTTCACGTGACCAGGGCAATTTTTTTGCCCTTAGGTTTCATTTTTCACGTTTACAAAACTCTGCTCATAATTGCCTTCACTGGGCTCATGTGATAATTTAAGAAGAAAATCAGTGAAGAATACTCAGCATAATCTTTCTGTTTTTGGTCAACAAACATTTTTCAGAAGGTCTACTGTGAGATCCAAGTATCATTTTAGATACTAGGAATAAAAAACAATCACTTGCAGTCCTTAAGTTTCAATTTAAGATAGATGATGCATTGGGTTCCAAAATATTGTCTCTGGTGCATTTCCCATTGTTTAATGTTTATGATATGTGGACACCCTTGATGTGCTTGGTGCTGCTCCAAGCCTTTACATACGTCATGGTTATGATAAGCAGCAGGGTTTGTGGGCCAGTTGCACGGCAGCCTTACTTTTAGGCCCTTGTCCTTCTTCAGACTCCAGCTTTTAAGCCATTCTTCCCCTGCCCAGTGATGGAAATCTGAGTCTGCATTCCTCCTAGGCAAAGCTATCCTGTGGCTCCTCTAGTCTCCCTGAACTGTCTCAGTTCAGTCCTTACTATGTGCAGTCCCGAGGGACAGCCTGAACTGCTTGCGTTCATGAGCTCCTTCCCTTTCCTTGCCGCTTGGGCTCTGGGCCAGCGAGGGGACACTGGTGCACAGGGCTGTGACTCTTGGTCCCTTCCAGCCACTTTGCTGGACCTGCTACTCTTCTTTTAAAGTGACATACACTGACATGTTTAGTCTCTCTTATTGCTTCTGGGGGTTCCATGTCACCTCACCCACGATTTGACCAGAAATTCTTCAAAGCACATCACTGAAAGCCATTGAGAAATGTGATTACAATATACATCAGAGCTTTACTTAAATTGTCTGGGACTCCTGATAAGAGTTTTGGAAGCAAAATCCACATACCAAGGGTCATTCCACGGGCACGCTATCCCAGGCAGTGGCTCCGCGGCTCCCATGGCGGTCCGACTCTGCACAGGCATGCCTTGCATATTCACACCCTTTATTCTTACGCGACATGTTGAGAACGATGCCTCCAGCCGGGTCGGAACCTCTCAGGTCTTGCGGTTGCCTTCCTAGGTGACATTTGGGCTCCTCAGGGCAGGGACCTGTCGCCTGTCTCTTCTGATCTCTTGTCCTCCTCCTCCTCACCCCCTCCTATAATGGCATACATTTGGCCCAAGCCAGCCTCTCAAGTCCACCTTCTCCCTGTGTCTTAGTTACTTTTTCGTTGCTGTGACTTAATACCCGACACCCACAAACTTAGGAAAGGAAAGGTTTATTTTAGCTCACAGTCTCAAAGGTCACAGTCCATTCAGGGGTGGCCAGCAGCAATCGAAGTACATGGCAGAGAGAGAGGTGGAGGCAGCTTCCCCGGACAAACAGGAAGACAAGCTGAGGCTAGTTGAGACTAGTCCCCGTCCTCCAGGAAGGCAGGTGCAGCTTATGTATCCTTTCAGGTCTCTGCCTAGTAACCAGTCCCTCCTGCATCCAGGTGTGGCCACTACACACCGTTAATCCTAACTTAACTGTAATCCACCCCTCCAGACCAGACCCCAATCCACCAACATCACATGGTTCCATAGACAATCCACAACATAAAAATACATGAGACTTTTGGAGGACACTCCAGATCCTAACCACAACACCCTGGCTCCCCACAGAATTTTTACTTCCCCATTCTTGTCCCTTTTCCTGCCTCATTTTTGTCCTTAAAAAAAAAAAAGGCTTTTCAAACATTACAACTGACCAAAGTTCCCTTCTCACTGCACTTGCTCAACTTCTACTCTATCTTCAGATCCCATTTCAATCACCACTTCCTCAGAGGAGTTCCTGACTTCACTAAGGAGTTCCAATCCTACTAAAATTGGCTCTCCTCATATGGTCTACCTTTCGGGGAACATTTGTCACCAGTGTCACTTACACATAGAATTTCTGGATTCATGTCTGTGTCCTGCACCATCTGTAAGGTCCGTAGAGACAGACACATGCTTTTCTTTTCTTTCTTCTTCCACTCAGCTCTAGGTCCCAGGGTAGCTCTGTCCCATAGTAGCCGTGTGGTCTTGGTCAGGGCTCTCTAGCCACTGTGTGCCAATCTCCTTGTCTGTATCTTGAGGATAATAACAGAGGCCATGGTGTAGGGCTTTTTATGAGGATCAAACAAGATAAAATTTGTGAAGTGCTTAGAGCAATTCCTGACACAACTTAAGTATTAAGCAAACATTTGCTAGATAAAAATCAGATGGAAAAAAATGTTTGAGTAATAAATATCAATGATGAGTTAGTATCAACTTTATACTTTAATTCCAGGAATTCTGGGTTCTTCTATGCCATTCCCTTTGGACTGAGTCAGGAGGGACCTGGCCTTATAACCATATCTTTCCAATGTACAGCTCGTGGTAAAGAAGGTTTTGGAGTCTTAGGGAGTCTCTGGCAGATATCCAGCCCCTACGGGTATGAAAGCTGAAGTGTGTGTGTCCAGGGAGGGTGACTCAAGGCATTCGCAGGGACGAGCCAGCCTAAGTGTTCCCAGACACGCTTTTCAAAAAAGTTTCTGGGAAAAGCAAGATTAAAGATTTGGGCACTGAAGGTTTTATTTTGCAATGCTCCTCTAGACCTGCAGCCTGGTCTGTTGGGCTTGAGAGAGTTTGTTGGACTGTGAGATATTTCTGAGGATCTTGATACAGTTAATGATCGTATTCTTGACATGCCTAAGGATGTCTAAAACTGAAACACAGAAATTATGCAACCAAGCCAGTCACGTAGCTGACTGGGTGAGGCTGAACTGGGTCAGATCTCTGAACTCCAGACTCCCATTTACTCCGATGAGATTCACGGCTACACTGTTATCCCAGCACAGACTGTGTTTAGTCACAGAAGCTGCTAACATAATCTTAGAGATGTGCGGCCAGAGACTCCTGGGTCATTTGTTGAAAATGACGTTACCAGGAAATGAAAGTACTCAAAGCTCCGGAGAAAGTGTGTGTCAGTATTAAGTAGAAAAAAACTTATGGAAAGAAAACAATGCAACACACCAAAACAAAAAGGCCAGAAATAAGCTGCGTACATGTGCAGAAGGAAAACTGTTGCACCGGGAGCCGCATGAACATAGGGAAAGGGAAGGACCACTTCACCAAAAGCTTCTAGAACTTGCTGAGGGAGCTCAGCCTCCAACATTGAAAATCACATGAGCTCAGAGGAAATCATTCACCAGCATTTAGGCTTCAAAAAGACTTTTAGGCCTTTATTTTCTACATATTCATTTATTTTCTACAACTATGTCATGTGCCACCGTGTGCAGCCTGTATGCTGCTGGGGAATCAAACCCAGGGTTCCACACTTGCCAGGCAAGCACTCTTCCCTGTGCAGGAGCCGTGACTCCAGTTCCGCATTTATGCTTGAGTACCTGATCATCTAGAAATTAAAAAAATTATGAAGATCAAAAAATTTGAAAGAAATGTCAGTCTTTGGTTTTCTGCTCTTTCTCAATTCCATTTATTTATTTATTGTTTGCTTCACGTTCAAAGAGCAGTAGAAACAGAATGAGTTTCCCTGACTCACAGCACAGCTTCGAGTAATTCGCTTACTCTCTCTGAACTTCGGTTTTCTTATCAGTGAAATGGTTATGGTAATACTTACAGGATGGCTGTGGGCTACATCAGACATTCAGCTAGGTATTGACGGCAGAGTATCTTAGACTTCTTTAAAATGTCAGTTTAAAATAGGTTTAACAAAGCAGTCTAATAGTGATGTAAAGATGGACAGACAAAGAAACCTTAATCAAAGAAACATAAAGAGTTCAGAAATAGACCTGCGCATATACGGTTAATTGATTTTTGACAAAGGTTCCAAGATAATTTAACATAAAAAACCTCTTTTAAAAAAAAAAAACATAGAGTGTTGGAGCAATTGGACTTCTATCTGCAAAAATTGAGAACGCAACACCAAGCAAACTGTTCAAATAAAAAACAAACCACTTTCTCTGTGCTTTACATCATACAATAAAATTAACTGGACATGGACCATAGGTCTAACTGTATTAAAAAACTAAAAAATTTCTAGGAGAAAATGTTTATGATTATGGGTGTGTTGGTTTGGGTTTTAAGAGAGGCAGAGTCAATAGAATTTATAAAAATAAAAGGAGATTTTTTTTCCAGAGGACTTACAAGTCTAAGGGGAGGATAGTGCAAAATGGTCGCCTACAGGTGCCAGAGCTGGAGGCTGTGCTGGCAGCTCAGGACAGCTGGCACAGTACTCGTGGCCAAGGATCCTGGTCCAGAAAGCAAGGCCAAGGCTAGAGACTAGAAGGAATCTTCCACGGAGACTGGTGATTTGAATGCAGGAGTGAGTTTGAAAACGGTGGGAGGGCCAGAACTCTCCCAGGAGAAGCGGTGTGTAACAATCTTCCTCATTCTTCATTTAATTCAGCTGTCAGTTGGGTCACACACCCAGGACGGGTGCTCCTGTCTTATCTAGTGGCCCTCAAGTCACTCACATGTCTGAAGCTCTGCCCTGGGCATTTCCTAGTCCATCAAGTTGATGCAATCTCTCCAATGATCACAATGGGTTTAGCATGTATTTCTTAAGATCATGAAGTACCACCAATAAAAAAAAAAGACAAGTGGAATTTCATTGATATTCCGGAACGTTTGCTCTTCAAAAGACTCTGGTAAGAAAATGACAATGCAAGCCAGAGAACAGGAACAATATCTGTGAAATGGATTTGTATCTTTAGCATTGCTGTCTCTTGGGACTGTGGTGTAGCATGGATGTCATTTTTAATTTGTGTGCCTTCCTCTCCCTCGTAGTGGATGCTTCCCACGTGCCTCTCGCCTCTTCCTTAATTACACCATTGCTTGCCACACAGTTGTCATGGTCTGCCAGGATGAAATGCTGGAGAGAGGACCCAGTTAAGTGTCAGGAGGCTGCTAGCCCAAATCTTCATTTTACTTCCTGAGGTTGATGGCCCAATAGGGAAAGAGCAGGGATGAGGTGAATGAGGAGTCTGGAGACATGCACCTGCACATCGAGTGGCACTGGAAGCTCACAATGGCCACGTGGACTCAGCAATGACAGCAGCATGTATGAATTGTGCCCATGTTAAGCAATGGACTGGCATCATTTCACTGAACTGGACACATCAGTGCAAGGGTCCGGAGGTCTCCAGAGACAGCAGGGAGCCCACATAGGCGTGTGTGGAATTCCACTGGGGCTGTGCCCTCTCTGCTCTTGTGATGACTCCTGCTGTGGAGGGTTTTGCTCCTCCTGTGTCTCTGGCTTGTGGAGTCCTGTGGATTTCACTGTAGACTTGTCCCAGCATGCATGACTTTCTTGGTTTTACTGCCTTGGGCTGTTGGCCCAGGTTTGGAGATTTATTTTGTTTGAAATTTTAGCTTCTGTTTGGCTGCCTGGCACTAGGCTTTTACTCCTGCCCCTTGACCCTGGTGACCTCTCTCCCCACTCTCCTCTGCTTCTTTAAAACTTCCAGTCCCCGTGCTTGGCAATCCTCGAGCGATTGCTCATCTCGTGTATCCCAACGAGTATGAGCCCACTACACTGGTATCAAGAAGTGGTAGGCCTATGTCCCATGGGTGTCTCAGGCTCTAGTGTTCTAGGACCACTGCAGGCCAGGGTACAGATGGAAATCTGCCAGTGTTTATGACGTGTACAGGTTGTAAAGCCACACTCACCATGGCCAGGGTAGCCATGGTGCTTTTGAGAACTGACACAATTGTGAGGACATCATTCTCAGTGTGAGCCACGTTCCACAGCACTATCCATACCTTGGTGGTGGGATGTTTGGCAGTTCCAGCTGGTGACCTATGGCGAGAACAACCCAAAACATCCAGTGACAGAAAATGGGAAGTGTGAAAAATGGCACCAAGGGCTCACGAGAGTCACTCTTTCCACAGCATCCCATTAGAATTAGAGTCAGGCACTAACTCACCTTTTCCTCATCTTCAGCTGGACAATAGCAGAACCACAGAGGGTATTTTCTTTTGAGTTGGTCTGCAGCATGGTCTGACTGCCTTCACAGGTCACAGAACTGCGCGCAGAGGATCCCCAGCTGCTCGGCCTAATTACAAAGCAGAGTTTCTCACAGTAAGCATGCCAGGACTAGGGCTGGCCTCAGAGTCTTCAATTCCTCCTCCGTTTAAACTCAGAATCTATCTAGATGGCCAAAAGTTGAAGTGTGCTCAGTGGCCTCACCTGAAGAACACCTGTTTGCACGCAATCTGCCAGAGACAGCACAGAGACATATGGCCAGTCTCCGTGTGCTGCCCCAGCCATGCAAGGTAGAGAACAGGTGGATCTGCTCACCAGGTGTGTGTGAGGGGGTCTCTTTGTGTTTTAAAGGGCTGACCAGAACCACCCAGCCTTAAATCTTAGAATGGTTAAGTCAGAAGAAACGTAAACATTTACCTGGTTGACATAATTTTTCCTGAATGAATCCACCCCGCCCCCCAACCCCCATGCCCAACAACTTTAACAATCAGGGACCTGAGGTGCAGTAGGCTGATTAAGACAGGATGTATCCAATTGTGTAGCAGAAGAACTGAAATTCAATCTCCTGCCTCTCGACTATACCTTCTTCCCTTGTTTCCAAAAAGCCTTTCATTCAGGTGATGAGGTTCATCTGCCTCTGAAAACCTACAGCCAGTAGTACGGCTATCCCCCAAGAGGCAAAGCGAGCCGGCTGATTCTCAGGGAGGGCAGGCGTGGAGGCAGCAGCTGCAGTGCGGCACACCTTTTCCCCTGGCTTTGCTCACTTTCACGGCCACCTGAAAGCTTCGGCCCGGGGCAGGGCGCCAAGAGCAGATTCTCCTTCCCAGTCTTACTTAGTCTTTCCACAGCTGCGGAGCTCAGGGAGTGGAACTGCAGTGCTGTGAGTTCACCGCTCACGCCGCCACGGTCGACCTCTGTTGTAAATCTTCCTCCCAGAACACGTGACGATGCATTTCTTGACTATATATTCCAAGTCCAGCAGCGCAGCTGTCAGAGTGCACAGCCAGACGCAGAAGAGCGCTCTTGAACTCGAGGAGCTGGGACTGCAGGACTTGAGACAGACTGTCAGCCTTTGGTAAGTCAGCAGTGTTACTTTGTTTTAGAAACACTCAAGAGAATATTTTTCTGAGTAGGAACAGAGGCAGCATTTTTTTTTTTTTTTGGTATTTCTTTATATAAGGAAACTTTGAGTTTCAAACAGAAACTTAAGTTTTAGAAGTCAAATGTAAATTTTGTTTCTGCTCTGCTAATTAAAGTGCCTCCCAAAATTTGCTATTGTTTATGTCTCGATGCATCTTTATACTGAAAAAGTTTAAAGCTTATTTTTGGAAATGCAAATAAGACAGATAGGTGTAAACATTAAAAAAACCGAGACTCTCCTCTGGGCTTGCCTGCTCCGCGGTCCCCCGGCTCTCAGGACACCCCTGCGGCCTGTCCGCCAGGGCTCTGGGCGCTGGTTCTTTCGGGCATCTGTAAGGTTTTTGCTACTGTAACTCTAGAAGCCTTGCGCTGCCCTCCCCCGCGGGTCGTGCCCGGGAGAGCTCTAACCTGCGCTTTCTCCCCAGCCCTGCTGTGTTCCGCAGATGGAGCCCCTGAACAGCACGCACCCCGGCCCCGCAGCCTCCAGCAGCCTCCTGGAGGCCCACGCGCCGGGCAGCGGCGGCGGCGGCGGCAACGAGTACTTCTACATTCTGGTCGTCATGTCCTTCTATGGCGTGTTTTTGATTGGGATCATGCTGGGCTATATGAAGTCCAAGAGGCGGGAGAAGAAGTCCAGCCTCCTGCTGCTGTACAAAGACGAGGAGCGGCTGTGGGGGGAGGCCATGAAGCCGCTGCCCGTGGTGTCGGGCCTGCGGTCCGTGCAGGTGCCCCTGGTGCTCAACATGCTGCAGGAGAGCGTGGCGCCGGCGCTGTCCTGCACGCTCTGCTCCATGGAAGGGGACAGCGTGAGCTCCGAGTCGTCCTCCCCGGACGTGCGCCTCACCATCCAGGAGGAGGGTGCGGACGACGAGCTGGAGGAGACGTCGGAGACGCCCCTCAACGAGAGCAGTGAAGGGTCCTCGGAGAACATCCATCAGAACTCCTAGCACCCCCGGGGCCGTGGAGGCGGACCCATCAGCCAGCACCCTTAGAAAGAAGAGAGACAGTTTTCAAGTGTCTGGTTTCACTTTTTCAGTGCAGCTGCCACTTTGAAAAGACCTTCTGGCGAGCCCCGGAAGTGGGGTAGGTGGGAGGGCAAAGGCTCAGAGGGGGCCCTTGAGGTGCCTGTTTCTCGGACCTGCCACCGAAAAAGCCCTGAAGGTGTGCAGTGTGTACGTGTACTTTGGGGACTGGGTGTGAGAGCGCCTGCTCAGAATTTGGTGGAATGAGGCTCTTGTCCTTTCTCACTGAATGCCCTGGGTACCGTCTGCAGCATCTCCTGGGTGCCAGGGATGCCAACCGCCTAGGGCAGGCTGAGGGACTAGTTGAGAGGTTTGAATTTGCCTAGAGCTATGTTCTTCTAGATCTGATTGGCTGTAAGAACCTCTACTGTGTACCTGTGGCGTTAGATCGCAGAGCGTTATGAGCTTCTTTTGGAGTGTTTTGGCTTTGGGGGGATCGGATGGAGGATTTCTGATAGGAGAATCCTAGAGATCTGTACCCAGTGTTTTTGCACAGAGTAAGGCGGAGGGGAAGCAATTTTAAACTTTATTAACAATAGCTGGGGTTATAAGAGATGATCTGGTGTTTTGATCTTTTGTCTCACCGGTGACCTTGAACTCTCTGGCTTGTGACTGTCCAGTATGCTGGCATGACTTCCTCTTGGACAAAGTACTTCCCCAGAATCTAGCCTGGCCTCTTCCCGATCTTTCCAGAAGGGGTAATGGTGGGGTTGAACACGGCCACACCATTCCCTCTGCTGTTGCTCATTTTCCCAGCCTGCTTTTCAGAGCTGGGAGAAGATATATCATGAAGTCACACCATGTGGTCCATATTTTTGGCATGTAGCTGAGTCCTAGAAGGGCATCCTCAGACAGGGATGCCTGGGATGTGCCATGTGGTCCTGGGCATGTCACCAGGAGGCTCACGGCCATCACAAGGCTTCTGGGGGTGTGCAGCCTCAGGAGGGTGGGAGGGTGGGCTTCAGAGTTTAGGATTCTGTGATAAATCCTTCATGGCCTGCTGTGAAGAAGCTTGGACCAACTATTTCCCCTTTGGCCGGTTAGTCTGACAAGGGACCTTCTGATTTAAAGGAGCTGTTGGAGACTCCAAGTACATGTAACTGGGAAGTCAGGGCTCATCACAAAGCATCCCTGCTATAGACTTCCCAGGCTTGAACTAAAGAGACAGATACCACATTTTCCTCTGCACTGTTTTCTGAATGGTAGGCTGTTAACATCCCCAGCTAAGGGGAAGAGAGGTCTAAAAGGAAATGCTCAAGCTCATTTGCCAATGTCTGCATGGAGCTTTGCAGCGAAACCTTTTAGCCCTTGAAGACAAGGAGGAAATAGAACTCACCGAGAGGTCAAATTTAATTCCAGTAAAGAAAGCCTTCCTTTTTAAAAAATTTTAAAATAAATATACTTTCTCTGGATTGGAGACACAGCAGTAACTATTTGTTCCCACAGAAAGTTTAACAGTGTAGGAGCTGGTTTATCAGTTTGCTTTGACACAGAGCTAGACAAAATATATGTTTGGTGGGGGAGGCCCTCTGTTCACTTTAAAATTAAGACTGTGGATTTACTCCAAAGGGGGCTGCTGAAGTTGAGAGACGCCAAGTTAAGCTTGGCCTCTTGCCTGGAATCACTTGAATTCTGAAACTTTACCGCGACGGACATGTGCGTTGTCACATTTTCCATTGCTTAATCCTGAAACTTGGTGCCACTCTATCTGCACCTATTAAAAAATGATGTATATACTTCCTTCATATTCTATTGAGTTGTATAGTTTTGTCTTTTGTATTTAATGCTTTGTAATTTTCACAACATTTTTTAATTTAAATAAAGAAGCACATTTCCCCAGGAAGTTGTGAGTTCCTTCTTTGAGTCTTAGATATAATTCCTCACTTCTAAAACGTCACAGACACACACTCCAAGCCATCTCTGGGTTTTGCTCATCTTGCCAAGTCAGAATCTCCTCATGGCATATCTCATTTCTGCTTGTGTCACGGAGTGAGCCAGACGTGGCTTTCCATCCTTTGCTAAGCTTTGATCGGCTTTGCAGTGAACAAGAAAACAAGCCAACGATGGTCCCACATCAACTTCTCCAAAGTCTGGGGAGCCTTTGAACTTGAATACATAGTGACTTGGTGTGGGTTGCTAAGATATAGCTGCAAATTTGGTTACAAAAAATCATTTGATATGCATGCTGACTTGGCAGATGTTATCCACATGTATGGCCCAGCAGCATGTAGTAATGGGTAGGGTGTTGTTGTATATACAACAGAGCAAACTCATGAACATGATGATGGAGCGCAAGTCCCTGGTGGGGTTAACTCCCTCCCTCTCTTTCAGTCTCCTCCCTACTACATCTGATGTCTACATCCCTTCCTCTGGCCTGGCTGTATCTCTTTCCTACAGGCTGAAGCAAGGCTGTCCTGATGCAGCCTCTCCTTCAAGATCATATTTACGTTCTCAGGAGTGCTAAGGAAAAATTACCAAAATCTGTGGCTGATAATTGAAACAAGCAGGTGACACAAAGTCTTCTACACTTGTATGTTTCTCTGTTTCCTGTGAGGTTGCCTTTTCTTTTCCAAGTAAATGATTCCATTAGACTCACAAATAATTGTCTACATAAAGGATTGACCTGGCAATGGAAAAAGAGAACCTGGATTCTCCCCAAATACTATCTACTCAAACTACAAGTTGATAACATAAATAGATTATTTTAGAAGACAAGAAAGGCTGAAATCAACTTATCCCAGTGCAGCGTTATTCCTGGTAAGGAAATAGTTAAGAAAAACTTTCTTACCATGGGCGGAAGAAGAGGGAATTCTAAACTCTAATTGTCCTAAAAATATGCAGAGTACACTATGTCGTTTTAATGGAATATTTATTTTCTTAAAAAAAAAAGAACTTCTAAGCAAAACCTAAGGCCCAAGGGGTTTAATCTGTGTGGATTTACTCATGCATGTGAAAAACTGAGGAGGGAATTTGGCTCCGTGCACCTAAGATATTAGAAACATGTTTTAAAAGCACTTAAATAAGAGGAGATGAGGTACATGGGCCCTCCTGCTTGCTCCATGCTGTCCTAATTACACCTTTGTACGTCAGAGTCAAGCAGAGATGCTGCAGACAGAACGATTTCTTTGTGGACAGAATCATGGGATCAGAACTACCGGGAAGGGCTGAAGTTGGGCCAAGGAATGAGTGCTCTTGGCTCGTGGCTCTGCTTGGAAAGTAGACCCCATGGTGCATTCAGAGCTGTGATTGGAAGGTTTGTGGTCAGACGTGCACATCCAGGGCTCAGCTGAGGAAAGGTCATTTATCATCCTGTAAAATGCTGTTCTAACCTCGGAAGTTGTGAAACAGGCAGAACTTTGGGCTTAAAATATAAGAAAGCCCAAGGTTTGGAGACAACATACTTTTGCTCCTCACCTTTACCTTAAAGTCTGAGGTCTGTGCTCCAGAAAAATCACAAAGTTTTGCATAAATCCTGAGACAGGACAGGATGCAGAGTCCTAAGCTGCAGGGACATGTGTCAGTAGTGGGCCAGGATGGTGGCTCAGGCTGGGCCTGTGTGGCAGGAGGGCAGGGCATTTTAAATGGAGCCCATTGAACACTCAACCTCACTATATCTGGTTTTCCAGACTCACTCTGTGACTGCATGCTCTGTGGCTCGGGGGAGCTACCCAACCTCTCAGGCCTCCTTCTTTCAGCCTAGGGCCACCACTGCTCTCCTTCCTTGGGGAACTGCTCATGAAAAGACTGACGTCCTGTTCCTGAGAAACACCTATCTCTGAGTGAAACTGAAGGAAAAACAGCTTCAGGCTTCCTCTTTTAAAACCATGTCCTGGGTGTGTGTCTGCAAATAAAGTCACAGAAACATGCTCGTCTCTGGGCCATTTTCTCAAGAGACTGCAGCGTTCAGAAAAAGGACACAGTTGGCCTAAGGAAAAGGGTCACCAGAGAGCAAAACTACTGTTGAATTCTGCCTTTCCCCCATTGCTAAAATGTTTCCTCCCACGCAGGAAGGAACAGTTTGGGATGTGGACTGTTACCATGGAGACAAGCAACCAAGGTCATTTGATTGAAGGAGTCCCGGCCCCGCTGGTACTGGGTCATTTGGGCCATTTTGTAAAGTTGGGATTTGGTCTTTGACTCAGACAATGAGCTTGTTGCCATCTGAGCCTTGGACAGAGTGGAGGTGCCAGGAAAGTGCCCCCTTTTGTCTTCACTGTGCCAGTCTCCCTTTTGCACCCTCTTTGGGTCCCTTGCAATCCCATCTCTGCACTTCTTGCACCCTGTTTAAAGCAGGGAGAAGCTCTTGCCATGCTGTCCTCAGGAGCTGAATTTCTTATCTTGCTAAGAAACATGGTCAAAGAATTCTTCACATCAACAGCGATACTCTTCCCTGTCCTTAATGGTCTTCCATCTATTTCCTTCCTTCATCTAAAAGGAGCCAAAAGAATAGCAACCACAATGCATAATGCATATTCAGAGCTTACTACATATCATGTATTTGCTTTACCTAATTTTTACAATTTTGTACTTATTTCTAGGCATTTCCCTAGTGGCTAGAGGAAATACAATATCCACTTTATATCTAAAGAACACAAAATAAATAAATTCCAATAAACTAACTTTTTTAAAGCTAGTTTATAACATTAATTGAGAATGTCTGGGTGCACAATGTTCTGGTTTTAGGAAGGATGTAAGGCTACATGGCAGTGTCTTTGAACAGTTTGAGACACTATGATGTAATTAAATGAAAAAATGTATGATTTATCTAGCATTTACTTTATGTAGGGAGCAGTTTTCCTTTGACTATATCCTTCAATTTTCCCAAAAGAATTGTCAGGTAGGTTTATAGTGCTATTAATTTAGATAATAGGCTCAAGGGAGATCATTACTGGTCTACATAATGAATGGTTAGGATTCAAATACAGGACTTCTGATGTAAAATCTGGTATTTTTTAATCACTGGGAGGGATGGGACATGACACATGGAATTCAGTCTTGTCCTAGACATTTGCCAGCTCAGTAACATTGTTTCTGTTGGGCCACTGCTCTCAGCACAGCTTCTCATTGGTGAAATGGACATAGTTCATTTTCTACTGACTTCAAAGTATTATCAGAACTGCTGATGAAGCAGCTGGGAAAACAAAAGCTTTGTCTCTGATTGGGAACTCTCTGTAGACATTACTAACATTCAAAAACAGCCAAGTCTTCCCCCTTCTGGGGAAAAAGGATTTCTTTTCTCAATCTCTCTCCTGCTTTTTCTCCCTTACCATCAGGGCTTGTGGTCAGTGTAAACACAGTGAAAATGCTGCAGATCAATCTGGAGCTGAGTTAGGGAAAAGCTCATGTATGATTCACTTGTGTGTCACCAATGAAGTCACATGTTCCAGATGGTACAAATAACAGGTGGAGGTCATGGCAATGTGAGTTAAGGGGTTCCGCATGAAAGGCCATTACTCTGCAGAGCTGCCATTTAATGCTAGGGGAACGAAGGCTCACAGAAGTTATCTGAATTGCTCAAAGAGAGAGCGAGAGAGAGAGAGAGAGAGAGAGAGAGAGAGAGAGAGAGAGAGAGAGAGAGAGAAAGTAAGGCTTATAATTCAGTGTCTTTCCAGTTGGTCCTAGATCCTCTTGGTGGGCATGGCCAGGGATGTCTGTCCCAAGGGTCCATGAAAACTACAGGCCTAGAGAATGTCTTCTGTAAGCCTCTCACCTTGACCTGCCCCAAGCAGCATCGAGTCATTGGTCCTGTCCCTATTTACTTCTCCCACGACTTTGCTGGGAATTGGATTCTCTTTTTCCCACCCTGGTCATGTCCTGGCTGTTATTGCCCTGTATAATGGAATGATCCAAGTGTGCAGGAGTAAATACATTCCTCAAAGCAGTGTGACATCACTGGAAACTTTAATAAAGGCGAAGAAGTTATAAATAGGAGGAGAGAAATATTCAAACAGGGTTGAGTATAATTATCCTGCATGAAACTTACAGACTTTTGGCTTTCAGTCTTATATTTTTGTCTATTTCTGCTCAAATCTAGCATCAGAGCAGGTCACACATACTCTCTTCTTTCTGCACAAAACTCTCAAGTCGATATCCTTGAGTGATGACCTTGAAAGGAAAACACTGGAGGCTCAGTTCTCGATTGTGGTTTTAGATAGTGTAGAAACTAATAGACATGCCATTGACCGTGATTTTTATAGGCCTGGCCCCAAAATGGAAGCTTTTTAAAAAATTTTTGTTATCTTCTTTTCCATTTAGAACTTCTACCAAAGAACTAGACAGGATACTTTCACAGACTATGTTTCTTATTCAAAATATTCTTTTTGTGGTACCTCTGCCACACTGTTAACCCAATTATATTGTAGCAGAATTTGTCTTTCCTACAGGATTTAAAACCCATTAAGAGACGACACTACATGGTTCCCTAAGGTATTTAGTCTTGTGGTCACAGTGCTTTGTTTGAGCTCAAGTTCCTTAGAGGTCTCTCCTCGTGTTCTCTTTTTATCTTGTAGTTTCTCACCAGGTGATTTCACCCATCATCCAGTCTTCAACTATTGCATGAACAATTACAATAATCATTGATCTAATGGTTACAATGTGGCTGGTACTATTCTCAAGATACTTAGCTTTCATGGCAAGTTAAAAGGGATTTAAAAGCCTTTTTAAAGAAGAAGAAACCAAGATACAGAGAGATTAAGAATACTGAGTGGGTCCAGAATCTGGATGTAAATCTGACCATGTGTCTTGAGAGCCGATACTCTTCACTGGCCACCATGTTGTCTCTCTGTCTCCAAGTCCCAATCATTCAGCGATAGCCTAGATTTTTCTTACAGATGCTGTTGGGTCTGGATATGTCTACTAATGTCCAGAAGCACCTCACATTCTCAATGTTAAGAGTCAAACCCATCACCTTTCCCCTGAAACATGTCTCCCAACTTACATATACTGCGATTCAAATCTCTTCTCATTAATATGGTTATTAGTTACTCCAAAATGTATTTCTTTAATTAGAAAAATACTGATGACCAGAGCAGTGTTGGGACAGGAAGAGAAAACATGTGGAACTGTGCTTATGCTAATTAAAACAATAGAGGAATATTTGGAATGGAACACGATAAATGGTAGATATGCAATGACAGAAGCTCAGTCTCGGTTTGCTTATATTTTTCCCTATTCTGTAAGATAAATTCAAGAAGGGAAATAAAGAAAACAGAATTTTTGGTGAGAAGTGAGATGTACCTGGACTAGGGCAAGAGAAGACAAGACGATGGCACAAGAAGCTAGAAATCATGAGCAGCTGAAATCGATGAGATGTTACAAGTAGTTGAGCATTAAAGAATGCAGAAGAAAATGAAATAAAAGATGACTCTAGTAATTTGAGATTTTATAATTAAGAATATACATGCAGGAAAAACTGGGCGTGATTTAACCCTTTTTTTTTTTGCTACTTAATGGGTAAGACTGGGTAATTTATACCGAAAGAAAACTTATTTCTTTTAGTTCTGGAGGCTAGGAAGTCTAATTTCAAGGTTCTAGCATCCGGTGAAGGCTTTTTTGTCTATCACAACATGGCAGAAAGCATCACGTATGGGAGACAGAGAGAGGAGAGAGAGAGAGACAGAGACAGAGATGCACACACACACATACACAGAGAGAGAGAAAGAGAGAGAGAGAGAGAGAGAGAGAGAGAGAGAGAGAGAGAGAGAGAGTTTGAGGAATTTGAATACTCTCTCTTCTTTTGAGACAGGGTCTCCCTCTGTAGCTCAGGCTGGTTCTGAACTCACTATGGATCCCAGGCTGGCCTTGAACTCACAGTAATTCTCCTGTCTCAGCCTCCCATTGGTGGGATTACAGGCATGCGCCACCACCACGGCTTATGTGGTGCAGGGGAATCAAACTTTGGTACTTAGTGCTTGATGTGGCACTTCAAGTGCTTTAACAGCTGAGCCATCCTTCCAGAACCTGCATACTTTCTTTTAACCCACTCCTGAGATAATAACTTATTAATGAGGGAGATGCCCCGGGACTCACTACCTCTCTGAGGACCTGCTTCTCAATACTGTTGCAGTGCGAATAAAAGGTGTTGTGTGGGTTTGGGGGAAGGCATTCAAACCATAGCAAGGGGCAAAGCGTGTGAAGCAAGTATTGTGCTGTGCATTTTGATTTGGAGGTGTTGACACAATATGCAGAAAGGACTTGGAAGATGATTGTGGGAACTTTTGCAAGAAGCTGGAGGGGGAGACAGTGAGTTGGGAGCTGTGCACAGGAATACACACACCTGAAACCGTGACCATAGCGGGAATAGCAAAGCGTGAGTGGAAACAGAGAGGAGGGCAAAGACCAGCCCTTCAGGGAGCAGCTACTTCTCGGGGGTTGGAAGAGAAAGGAGAGAAAAAGAAGAAGCCAAGAAGTAAAATCAGGGTGGCGGAGTGCCAGGGAGCCAAACTGCAGGGGCTGCATAACGATGACGTAGCCAGCCATAGAGGTGGGGAAAACGACTCGTCTTTGATGACTCCCAGGTGATGATGGCCTGTAAGACATCACAAGGCGTTGGAGACATCACACTGATGCCCATCGAGGAAGCATTTTTTTTTTTTTTGACTATCTCTATAAGTGAATTCTTTTAGGAAAGTTGGCCATGAAAAACAAAGGGTGGTCAATTCATGAGGCTGGAAGTACTCAGAGTGGTATCATTCAGTTACTTGCCATTTATCGTTATTATTCGGGGTTGCAAATCTTTTATTTTTTTGGTAGTATGAGACAGTGTTGTTTCTTTCTATGGCTGCTTCTCTAGAGGCAAGTGTTCTCTTAGGCTTTTAATGGTTTTCTAGGAAAGAAACCTGGGGAGCATTTTGAGCTAGCAGAGAAGCTGCCTGGGAAAAAGGTCCTTCGGGGCCATTTCAGAAAGCAGAGAGGTAGATGTGACATAGTGCTTTCTAGTTTTTATTGAAGAACTTAATTTTGCCGGGTGATTGAAAATGGATTGGGTGTAGAATTTTCTATAATGGTGCTTTTTAAATACAGAAAATGCCATATGGAGACAAGATGTCATTATGCCCGATTGTGCTTAATTTCTAGTGTTGAGATAATGATTAAGTATATTTTACATAAATTGGTTATAATTTAAATTGCTTTTTAAAAATTCAGGTTTCTGAATAAGTGAGTGGGAAGAGATATTTTTGCTACGGAGTGAATGATACTATGAAATCGGTGGTCACTTCATGGGCAGAATTGCAACATTAGAAGTAGCTGGCTGGTTTCAAATCCTTGTTGTGTCTCTTCATGGAGGCCCGTGAGAGGAGCACGTAGCAATTCTATAAAATGACATGGAAACTGCATGGTCCCCATGAACCTGGAAAAAAGACACCTTCCAGTCACCCAGAGCAGACGTTATAGACCAGAAAAGCACAGCTGCATCAAGAACTAAATAAAAAAAATGAAGTCATGCTGTTTTTAATTTTTTCATAGTTTAATGAATGGTATTTTTCAAGAATCATATTCAAATATTGCAATTCAGACAGCTTTAAGTCAGCTGAGAAGCAGGATGCTAGGGAAACATGACTATGTATGTTGATTAATACAATAAAGAGCAGTATTGGTCTTTAGATAAATCAGTAATATGCGTCAAACAAAGGCAAAATGGAGAAAAAAACTTTAGACCTTCTGTGCAAAATTCTAATGCTGGTATTTTGTTGCTGGAATCCACATTTTAAATAAAAAGAGGGGTTTGATTTTGCTTCAGGGATTAGGTTCTAAATTCAGAGCGGATGACAAAATTGTCCTCGAAGGCCCTTTGGTTGCTCTTAAAATTCCAGGATCTGGGATTCTTTCAAGTTTGAAAATTAAGAATAAAATTCTGTGGTTTCTTGGATGACTTTGGTCATGGCTTCTTTTTCTCTGGGTAGGACAGTCTGAACGAGATTTAAATACGGGAAGGGAGGAAAGGATTCTTTCTGTCTGTCTTTGTCTGTTTTTTTTTTATGGCTGTTAGTGCACACACACACACACACACACACACACACACACACACACTCCCAGAAATGTAGGATTTAGGACTTTGTGATAAACTAAAAGAGTTACTTCTCCATGTTGCAGTAGTTTTCTTCCCTAAACACAATTCATATCACACTACTCTGCTGTCCTTCCATGCCACTCAAGAAAGGAGCCCAGCAAATTAGGCATAAACTTGACTGTAGCTGTGACAAGAACATCATTCCATAGGAAAAAAGTCTCAGCACCCCAGAAATTAAGCATAATCAGGTATGAGACATATTGTGAGACACATTCCCAAAATGCAACCAGAGATCACAAGCATTCAGACTCTGTAGTTCGATGGTCACTATTTTGCATTTCACGTAATATGCATAGTCAGAGCACTCGTTAAATGTCCATTGGTGCCTCCAGACCCTCTGCCTAGAGGCTCATTCAGTCCTCACCTTGGCTCATCTCTCACAGGAGAAACGGAGGCTCTGGGGAAATGTCCAAGATCCATTACCAACATGAGGACTTTGTCAGGATGTGCCCTCAGTCTGCATCTGCCTGATGCAAGGATGGAATTTTTCCTCCATATTCTGCTTTACAGAGCTTTGTCTCATTTTCCACAGCGATAGCAAAATTGAGTGCTTACTGACTCCTATTTTGAGAGCATTCATAGGAAGTTTTATCTCAATGTCAGTCTGAGTTTCCAAACTTACAACCCGTTGGGAAAGCTGTGAAACAAGTTAAAAATCTCAAACAACCACTTCATTTATCTTGGCCATGATCTTGACATCACCAGGCAGAGGAGCAGCTCTATTGTAAGATGAACTGGAGCAGAACAAAATGGAGCCATGAACAGACTTGTTCTCTAGGATGGAATTCCTGTGGCAGGGACAAAGACGGAAGTCAAGAGGAGCCACCAGAGCCTCAGGGGTCAAGGAGCAGGCACCCTATGTAGGGCAGGGAAGGGAAAGGGAGGCTCTGAGAAGATGCCTTTGGACTATAAATGGTTCTTACAGAGCCTTAGAGCTTCAAGGTGGGAAATCCGGATGCTGTTTCTTTGTATAGAAGAGTCATTTCAGTACTTTTTCGGATGTAGAAATGTGACTGGAAAACAAAAGAAAACGAGGCCATTTTAATTCACTTATTCATTAAACCAATAAACATTCACTGTTCAACCTTTATTACGAACACATCCATTTTGTTCTAATGCACTGAATGATTCAGAGAAAAACAAGCCTTTTATTTTTTCTCTTAGAACTAGAAATACTAAGTAGCTAACAACAATGGCTAGATGATACCTTCAAAAATACTTGGAAACTTTTGATTTTAATTAAAAAATGAAACAAACTGCATTTATCTTGCTAGCCAAAAGGCTTATGATTGAGCAAATTTAATTGAATTTAAATCTTTTGTGGAAAAACAGATCCTTTGTTTTCTTTTTTCATTTTCGTGGAAATTTCCAGACTCATCCTCCTGGTGGGATTTTGATGTGTCAGGTCCATACTCTGCCTTATCTACTGAATCTGTTCCAGCTCCATGGTGACAGACAACACAGAGTGGGAAAATATTTGGGGCCCAAGTTTGGGAACACTCGCCTCACATAATTCACTCTAAGCACAGTCCTAGATTTTAAAATTCAGTTTTCACAGAAAGAAATGTAATCCTCATGCTTTTAGTCCCTTAAACATTCAATCAAAATGTCATTTTATGAGAACAATTTGACGTCTAAGAGAATATTTTCAGTTTTTAAAGTAAGTTTGATTTTTTAAAATGGAAAAAATGATAGGATCTGGACAAGAAACCAGAGAATAAAGATTGTTAGGGAAGTTTGACAACTGCCATTGGAAAAAAAAATGCTCTGTTTTCTACTTATGCGCAGCTGGAGGAGGCGTAAAGGTCAGCCTCAAAACATAGAATCAAGTTTCATATACATTGCTGTGACAATAACCAGATGTGTTCAATTATGTTGAGAGAGTTAGGCATATGTAGTTCTTAGACAAATGCTAAATGCTGGACCCTATGTAGTGCTTACCCTTAATCTGAAAATCTGAAATAATACAAAATCCAAAACATTTTAAGCAACCACATAAAATTCTACATCTGGCCTCATATAAGAGTTCACGAAATATGGCATACTAAAATATTGCACAAAATTGCCTCATTGTCTTGTGTATAAAGTATATATGAAACATAAATGAATGTTGTGTTTAGATTTTAGTTTCATCTCTGAGATATTTTGCTATGCATATGGAAATATTCCAAAATTTGTAACCTGAAACACTCTGGTGCTAAGCATTTCAGAAAAGGAATATTCTTACATTTACCTTGATATTAATACAAGTATTTGTAACTGAATTTTAATTTTAATTTGCATGTTAAGAAATACACTGGTTTACTACTCTTCCTATTAATTTTTTTTTTTTTTTTGCTCAAAAAAAGGGCACCTTAAAATTCTCAGGTTTTAGTGTCCAGGACTAACTGTGATTAAGTCTAGAATCTCTGCTGAGTTCCTCTACCACCGTTTGAACGTGAATGTTAAGGAAGAATACATTTAAAGTGATTATTTACTCAGTTCTTTAGCTCAAGTTTATCCAGGATTCTTTGAGCATGCTTCATGTGCTGGAATTTGGGTGCACAGAGCGTCTGGTCCTGTGACAGGAGCGTAAGTAAGTACATTGTGTATGATGTGGACCTGGAATGAGTTGTTAACCATCTGATGAAGGAGCCAGCATAGATCATCCTGGAGGGGTGGTAAAGGGTGGCCCACAAGGAAGGCACATGACCGAGGTTCTAATCTCAAGGATGGAGAGGAGCTGGCATCACTTATACACATGTCAACCAAGATAGTTGGACCGGATTCTTCTTGTGTTCCAGACTTTAATGCTCTAAATTTTAGTTGGTCACTTAATGGGATACATAAGGCCTTAGAATTTTGATTTTTTGCAGGAGATCTTTCCCCTATGCCTCCAAGGCCTATCATTCCACGGTGAAAGCATCAGTTGACTGTTCAGCTCTTCTGCTACCATGCCAAAGAGCCGAGCTTTTAAAATTCAAGACAAAGAATTCACAAAACTGGCTGAATATTTCACTTTTCATCAGGACATTTTGGCAACAGGTAGACAACCACTGTGGACAAATTTCAGGAATTTGAATGATTTGGATTCAGTACAGAGAAAATAATAGCTTAGATTCTAATTTGAAGTGAAGTTCAATTATCCAGAGCCAAAAATATCCTATCCTTTTCCAAGTGGTCTAAGATGCTCATTAGCTCTGGCTTCGGTCCTGGGTGTTTCTGTAATGAAGCCACTGAACACAGGCAGATGGGGTTGCCATCCTCCAAAGGCTCTAGCTGAAAGTGGAGGTGAGTTGGAACCTGGAAGAGATTTAAACAACTGAAGAGTAGAAAGGCCCAAATATTACCTGAGTCACTATATAATTGGACTCAATTCTGCCTTAACAATTCCTTGGCATATATTGAAACTATTTTAACTGAGGCAAAACTCACACATTTTATGTGTTGTTTCTTTGAATTTTGACAACTCCTACACCACAGTGGCCATCACCACAAACAGAATATAAAATTCTTTATCAGCTCAGGTATGCATCACTTCACAGTCTTTCCGTATCTCTCACCCTCAGCTTTAGACCAACTCTGACTTGTCTTCAACCACAGCAGATTACATTTGTCTTTCCCGGAGAATCATATTATATGTCTGGTGCAATTTGGTTTTCCATCACGCGGCATGGTATTTTTGAGATCCAGTCGTGTTGTTTAGTCAATTACTTCACTCATTCGCTTTGATTGCTGCTTACTAATTCATTGGATGGAACCAAGCGATGAGTTTTTATTCATTCACTAGGTCTTAAGCATCGGAGGTGTTTCTAATTTGAGATCCAGGACAAATCCATCAAGAACATTCATGTACAAGTCTTGGTGTACATATATATTTAATTTCTCTTAGGTAACTATTCAGAAGCGAAACTTCTGGGTCATATTTTAATATGTATACACTCACAAAAATGCAAAACCACTTTTTAAGGTGGCTGTAAGAATTTTGCATTTCCAGGTAGCCACACAGAAGACTTCTCATTGCTTAACACTGTTGTTAACCTAAAACCTTCAACTTTAACTACCCACGTGTGTGTGTGTGTGTGTGTGTGTGTGTGTGTGTGTGTGTGTGTGTAGTGATATTACAATGATGTTATAGAATGCATCTTCCTGATGAATAACAATTTGGGACAACTTTCCATGTGTGGATCTGGTATATTCTTCCCTGTGGTGTGTTTGTTTTTATCTTTCTTACAGAGTTTTGATTCTTTTACATGACATTCCAGTCCTTCTGTGAAATGTGCTTTGGGGCTATCCTAGTGGGTAGACTGGTTGTGCTTACATTTATTTTGAAGACAATTTTCTAGGGCTAAAAGCAAAATTTGAAGACCATTGGTTTAGGGGAAATTTATAAAGGAGGCAAATTCAGCTCTTGTGTTTCTTTCCCTAAGAGTCTACACAGTAATTAGTAAAGCACTGTGCTAAGAATTTTGGGGAGCATCAAATTCAGAAATGAGGCTTCTGAATGCAGAAAAGAGCATTGCCTTAGATGACAGAAATATGCAAAGGCTATGACGTCACTGGGAAATAGGTTTATATCCAGATTTTACAATTCGTTGGTTCTGTTACCTTGAAAGGTGTATTCTCCTTTGAGTCTACAATTTCACCAGCTAAAGGTGAGATTCATAGTATTTAACAGACCAATAATTCTGAAGGTAGAAAATAAATGAAGTGTAATGAGGAGCACGCTCAGACCTTGAAAGCAACTGCATGTCAAATCTCTTCCTCTTGATCCTAAATGTGTTTTACTTTCCCCCTTTATTTCAGGGTTCCAGAGCTTCTCCTTATGGCATGTCGTGCTTCGCTCACTTCCGACTTCTAGATTTAAATTAATTCTGCCTCCACCCCATCATTTACCTGTTGTGTTTCTTGTAGAGTCTTGCTGAATGCCTGAGTAGTTAAGATTTCTTCCAAGGTGGCATCACTAAAGTCTTAGTAAGTACCTAATTTAAGGAGTAAGCTCAAGGCCAGAATGAGAGATGAGAGCATCTGAGGCCTGTGGAAGGCTGGAGGCTGGTCAGGGTAGGTAGCATTGTTGCTACTGCTGAACTTTCCCAGGCCCCATAAATCATATTACATAAAGGATTTCCTCCGGGGAGTTGGACTAAACTTGGACATTTTCTATTTGTTGATTCTTTCCAAGCCCCCTTCCCTCCATACTTTCCGTAGATCTTTCTCATCACCTTGTACATGCCTAGCTACTTGAATGCCTTACATAATAATGCCTTACTTTTATTTGTCTTTATGGTCTCACCGTGCTCCAGGACTCATCCGTTGCTTGTGATAAGTGGTGCATTTCATAGACTTTTAAGATAAAACTTTGGATAAAACTTTAATTATCTGTCTTTGTAGTGAAGCTCAGAAAGTCAGCAGGCCTGCTGTCTGTGCTCTGGGTTGCATTTTTGGGCGTTCATCTAGCAGCTCAGCTAGCAAAATCTTCAAGGGAAGCTTGGATGATGGTCAGCTCTACCTCAAAGATGTTGTGAAATCATGAAACGCCACAGCGGGAGGCACTGTCGGGACATTCTAGTCTAATGTTACATTCAGTTTTTAGATGAGAATGTATATTATTGCAATTAAAAAGTAATTTTAAAACAAATGCTGTGTTTTGTTGGTCATGATATTGATCTTCCCTGCTGAAGATCTTTAGAGACAGCCGATTCATTCATTTCTGGAATGTCACTCTTTATAATTAAATCCCCAATCCTTGATTCTGGTTACTGTTAGCTGATTCTGGTTACTGTTAGTTTACCTTGGGTTTTATTTTATTGCTTTGAGAGCCAGAATATTAACATTATGCAAATAAAATCTTAGTAATATAAGGCCTTAAAGTGAGCTAGCTCTTTCCTTTTCAAATTATCACTAGGGAAAAGTTAGCAAACAATTTGAAAAAAATGTTCCTTGCGTCCATGAAATAGCTATCAATAAATAAGTTTCCACTTTGAAATTTTATACATGTTACAAACCAAAATTTCTTCCCCAGATGACTGAAAAACATTGTCTCCAAGCAGAGTATGAACTGACATACATCCAAATGATCCCAGCTGAATATTCTTGGAAAACTCAATTCTATTCTGAGAAGAAAAAGTTAAAGAGAAAGTCCATAGAGTTTGGCATTCTCTGCTTTTATTTTAAACATTGGGCAACTCCTGGAGACTTCACTAAAGAATTTTTGAAACGTTGAAATGTCCCTCCGTAGTGGAGACTGCTACAACTGAAAAAGTTTTTTAATGTCAAGTCTTCATTTAAATTTTTTGAGAAAATTTTTGCACTTCCATCTTTTATACTTCATATTTTTCTTAAAAATCCAGATCTTGACAAGCCCAGAGACTGGAATACATTTGGGGAGGGTTATACAGGAATTATACCAAGTATTGCTTGTCAAATTTCAGGAAGAGGCCTGGCTGAGAGCAAAAGTGCACCTAAGGCTTTTTTTTTTTTTTGGTGGGGATGTGTATTAATATTAATTTGTTTTTGGAAAGAGAATTCTAAGCCTATCTTTATTTCAAATATGTTTTAACTGGACATTGTTCAAGGTCCCACTTACTCTTCTGTGCTTAAAAGGGCCAGTAGGTCACTGTTTTGTCTGAAGGAAGTTTAATATTTTCGCCTACGACATAAATCACAGGTACATCTAGACCTCAATGTATCTGATCATAACGTCCCACAGGGGACTGAAGGCTCAAGCAATCATTTCTTTTTGAGGTAATTTATTCCTGGCGTTAAAAGGTATAGTTATTTAAAGTTTGTTTCACACTTCTCTGTGTCATTGGAATCATCTGGAGAGGGTAAAAAGTGCCAATTCCTGGGTTTCCTTCCAGGGATTTTTATTTAACTAGAATAAAGCCTGGACTTCGAAAGTTAAGCTCCCCTGGGTATCACTGATTTGTGACAAATTTTGAGGACCGTTGCTGTAAGACACCAAAAAGGTGAAAGGTAGAACTTTGGTGACCTGACTCTGTATGGATGGCCAATCACAGTAGACAGAGTCTCACCTAAATGCCTGAGACTAACTTTCAGACAGTGCCTTCGTGTATAGATTTCGTCTTCTTAAATCAGTTCTCTCACTTTGTACAGCTCATCTGTTGCTACCTCTGATCCACTATTGCTGCCATTTCTCTGACCTGAGCAAGCCTTCATCTTTGTCAACTTCTGTGCTGCTTCATCTGTCTGATCAGCCCCAAATCTCCTCTAAAATGTGCAATTATGAAGTAGTTATGTCCACAGATCTGGGATTAGCTGCACTGCATTTGAAGATCGAGTTTGTCACCAGCTACTTGACTAGCAGCCTCCTTGCGCCAGCAAAATGAGAACAATAATGGTGTATCCTTTTTATAGCATATTATGGAGATTACATGATGTAACTTACAGAAATTGCTTAGACGAGTGACTGGCTCACAGTATGTCCTCACTCTAAATAGCTCAAATCTCAATGTCTTTTCTCGACGTTTCAATGCATATCTAAACATTATGTTTCTGTGTTGTTGCTTTGGGTGATACTTCAGCTTTCTATTGCTGTTTTATACCAGCAAAATTTTGTATTTACAACAATAATAATATCTTTTCTTTTTCATTCTGGGCTGGGCTTTGTAGGGTGGTTTTTCTGCTCTGCTGTGCCTACTAGGGCTGGAAAATCCAGGATGGCTTCTTCACTCCTACATCTATCTAGTGATCAGTTAAGATGGCTGGCGAGCTAAGGGCTGGTAGGCTCTCTCTCTTCTCATATTATTCTGGGCTACCTCATAGCATCGGGTGGGCTTGTTACACGGTACCTGGCTTCCCGCAGAGATGAAACAGGAGATACGTGTTCTCTTAAGGCTGGGACTCAGAAGTTCGAGAATATGAAGTCTGCCCTAATTGAGTCAACAGCAAGTCACAAATGTAGCCCGGGGAGAAAAGAGGAAGAGAAGGATTCCATTCCTCGAAGAGTGAAAAACAGCATGCATGGTGGAAACGAAGCAAATGACGGAACCATCTCAGGAGACACTCTACTACAAAAATGCTCTTAAATGATCTTAAGACTGATTAAGAGTGGTTAAGTCACAAGTCACTTGTGCTGAATTTTGCTTCTCAACTAGATTTCACTTACCTTTAGTACTGGAACGATGCATTTTTCTCTCTCTTTCTTATTACCCTTTCAGTGCTCTGTAAGCACCATACGCATAGAAATAAATATTGGTGAAGTGAGCTTAGCACATAGGGCCTCCCACTGAGCGAGCCTGGGAAGAATAATGGAGCTGTATTCTGGGAAAGAATCTTTACAAAAGAAGAGAAAAGGGGAGAAAATTTCTTAGGAAATTCTGTGATGTGACACTGTGATGTGACTCTGTCTTCCAGAGAGTGGCATACACCTTTTTATTTTTCTTCTTTTCCTTCTTTCATCCTTTCTTCTTTCTGTCTTTTAAATCTTTGATGAAGAACCATAAGTGATCTCCAGTTTCAGAAGAAAAATGACAAGATGTGTGAATGGGGCTGGGCCATCCATCTGCATGTGTTGCTATGGTGATAAGAGGAACCGGATCCTCCATCTCAGTCTGCAGGCACTTTGGAAAATCCAAGGTCTCTTTTGTTTTTTTCATCAATTTTGGATGTTATTATTTTATTTGCTCATAGCCTCTTCCTTAAATTGCACTTCAAAGATTAATGGTTTGTGGAAGAACAGTCAAGGTTTAGATTTCCATCAAGAGACTCATAAAATAAGTATGCAAAATAGAGCTGTGGAAATAGCCCTTGGCCCTTGAGAATTTTGAAATATGAGTGTGAGGCTGCTTATGTTTGGATCTTTATCTATTTCCATAGGGAACTGAAATGGTTCAGCTGTTGGATCAGGCTGAATGTGGAGATACTGGCCCCAGGCCCATTAATGCCCTTTAATCATTATTTTGTTCTAGGCAGGCTTTTACCTTGATCCTGGCGAGCTATTGTTAACAAAGGGAGAGGCGCCCTGGGAAAGAAGAGTTGTGGTGCTAGCTGTGTGGAGAGCTGTACGAGAAAGTTGCTTCGTGTCACAGTTTTGATTGTCTTGATTGGCTTAAAGAGATGCTTTGCTTTATTTCTAATTCAGGATTGTTTTCAAATTGATAATAAGTCCAGAGAAAATTAAAATGCAGAAGCCACTATGTTATCGGGAGAGAAGTAGGGTAGTGTTTTTACTAGAAAACATCATTAGGGGTAAAGCGCTGGTTAGGTCTCCATGGGGAAAGTGCTGCTCCCCTAGGGATGACTTAGAAATACGTGCAGAGGGTGTTGGTTGCAGCACTTAATAGGTAGAAGCTAGGGTTGGCAGGCCATTGAAATGTATGAGATAATTCTGACATCAAAGAACTGTCTCCTTTGACATTTGAATGTCCAACTGGACCGTTCTTGTGCGTATATTACAGGTTTATACTTGCAGGAGTATTACCCACTGTTAACTAATTTGGTAAGTTTCATCGCAGATGGCACAGCCTTATCAGATTTGGAGCTACCTTAACACACACCCACACACACCACAGCTCCCGCCCCACCCCACCACACACACCACTGACTGACTGACTTACAGGGATGGTCATAGAGTCACGACAGACACGGCCATCTCCCAACTTCACTGATACTTAGCTTAGTCACACTGAGAACATTTACTTATTGGACTATTTGATGCTTTATTACAAGTTACTTTTTATCTCATTTCTCTTTTATATTTCTTTTAGGGCATTGCATTGAAATTTAAAATTATATTTATGTCTCTTCCCCAAATTATTCTTTTATTAGTATGTTTTTGCCATGCATAAAGTTTCACCCATTTTCTCGAATTGGTGCTGCTACTTTTGCTTCCCTTTGTTGTGCCCACCCTCTTGTCTTCCCCCGCCCCCATATTCCTTTCTCCTTTCCACAAAATCTGCATCCCTGTTTCCTGCCATCACTCTTCTGTTTTGCTCTTTTACTTGTTCATTATCTGGGTCTCTCAAATTAGGGAAACCATGCGATATTTAACTTTCTACTTCATACTCATTTTTGTTAAGCATAACCATCTCAAAGTACATCCATTTTTCGACAAATAATTCAAATTCATCTTAATGGAAAAATACCCCATTGTGTATCTGTGTATCTATCTATCATGAATATTCTTTATTCATTCATCTGTCGATGGATGCATCAGCTGCTTACAAGATTCAGCTGTTAGGAGTTGTGCAAGTTGTGCTGCTGTGCACGCGGGTATGCAGGTACCACTGTGATTTGACGTCCTTAGTTCCTTCACTAAAATACCTAGAAAAGCTATAGCTAGGTCAAATGAGATTTTTCAGTTTTTTGCCGAATCTGTATACTGATTATATGTCAGGTAGCTGAATATTTTCACAATGATTGTACCAGCTATAGTCTCACTAACAATGTAGAAGAGTTTCTTTTACTGAGAGCTATACAAACTTTTGCTTGTTTCTTAAATTCTTAAAAATAGCCATTCTTGGGGCTGGGGAGAGCTCAGTGGTTAAGTCGCTTGTGCTGAATGTGCAAGGCCCTTGGTTCGATTCCTCAGTGCCCATAAATTGGATGTGGTGGTATATGCCCATAATCTCAGCACATGGGAGGCAGAGGCAGGGTTGTATCACCACGAGTTTAGTGCCGTTCTGGGCTACACAGTGAGTTCAGGACCACACTGAACTAGACTGAGACTCTGTTTAATAACAAAAAAGCCATTCTTATTAGAGTAAGAAGGAATCTCAGTGTTGTTTTG
Source organism: Ctenodactylus gundi (assembly GCA_004027205.1). Taxonomy (NCBI): domain Eukaryota; kingdom Metazoa; phylum Chordata; class Mammalia; order Rodentia; family Ctenodactylidae; genus Ctenodactylus; species Ctenodactylus gundi. The sequence continues at coordinate 82,262 of PVKB01002659.1, read as the reverse complement.
ATTTGCATTTTTCTAATGGCTAAAGATTTTTTTTTTTAGTTAGGCTGTATTAAGTAGGAGTTTTCATTTGATTGAGGATCATCGTGTTAATGTCTACTGTAGTCTAATATGTATTAATGAAGTGTGTCAATACAAAACAAATAAGTGGGCCTAAGTGTTACTTTAACCACTATATAATTGTTTATTGAATTGACTGAAATAACTTTTATGGAGCATCTGCTTTGCCCTAGTAACATAAGAATGAACTAAATTGCTTCTGAGATTCTCAGTGGAGCCGTAAGTCAATACTTAAGTGTGGCGAGAAAATATAGGTACAGGGTGCTACAAGGCATGAGGCAGAGACAGTCAGAGCTCCTGGGGGTGGGGAGAGAAATATCATAATAAGCTTCTTTTTGGGGAGCTGAATTGTAGACATTAAAGGTCCCTCAGTTATGGCAATTTCCTAAGGAGTTTCTGGATTTTGGTTTTTCTCCTAGAGGTCTGTGGTTTCCAAAGAATTTGCTTCTACTGACTTTCATCCGTAAGTCAAAACTGAGCATCCTCTAAGCACCAGGAATGAGCTCATATGGTATTAATTACATATGCTAAGATGCCACCTTTCTCAACACATACGACCTCAGCAGACAGATTGTAGTTTCAAGCACTTGTGTTACCATGGGAAGTCCCTCAGCTTGTCTAAACCATGGTTTGTCATCATAAATATTGACATCTGTTGAACTGGAGGGTCGCTCCGTATCCTAAGAGTGGACGCGGGCCTCAGCTTCTCTTCATCCCGCAGGGCCTTAGGGACAAAGGAAGCGAGCCAGTTGTTTTGGAAAGTTTTAGTGTTAGTCCCAGTTCTCCTACTGTCTGCCTGGTTGCCTTGAATCAAGACCCGGAACTTCCTGGCCTCTGTTTTTACATCCTTACATTTATTTCTCTATTTTTAAGTGTTCGTGTCTTTAAAATGAGGGATTTAAGCAAGATCAACTCCAGGTCCGTGCCCTGCTCTGGCGCTCCATGTGTTGCCTTGTTTCTGCTGCTTAGCTCTACTCAGTTCCCATCACCGCTTCTACAACCGTCTCCCCGCTAAACAGTTTCCCTTTGAAATAAACCCGCAAGTTGGTTGTGTTTCAATCAGGTTGTAAAAGAAGGCAAGGGCTTGTTTTCTTTCCGTCACAATAATTAAGCCTTCTTGGACATCACTTGTAAGTAATCCAGGTTTCTAAGCAGAAGTCATGACAAAGATGCACTAGTTATTACAATTGCTACCTACTAACCCTTCAGAATCGCAGCTTAATCCTTTCTCAAGGCTTTTGCAACTCTACCTCCTCGTCATGCCCGGGTCCTTCTCTTTCCTCGGGTCTCAGCTGGAACATCTTTTCCTGAGACCGATACGTTGGCAGTCACTCTTTAGCATAACACCTTTGTTGTTTTTTTCTAAATTCACTGTATTTACGTTATATTGACTCAACACTTATCTTTTTTTTTTTTTTTTTTGCCTCATTCACCACAAACTGGCTGGTCCTTGGCCAGAGCTCAGCTTAAGTGTTATCCCGTGTCCCTGGCTACCACTTCACACTGCCGCAAGGAATGAGTAGTATAGGCAGCTGCTATAAGGGGAGGAACCACAGAGTGTGATTTAATGCTCATCACCATTCTTTTACATCTCGGCCCTGAGGATTGTGGTCCCAAATCTACTTGCCACACAGCTGCCTAGGCTTAAGCTGTGACTTTATCCCCCTAGACTTCGTATTATGTATGTGTTGTGTAAAGTCGGTGAGTTGCCGTATGGAGGTGCCCACTTGGTGCGTGTGCAGCCCCTCCTCGGTGTCAGACACTCGTCTGCTACTTCATAGGCCTTACGCAGTTTCATCCTCACGGCAGCCCTCTGAGGCGTGGTCTGTGGTTATCCCCTCTTACAGAGGGGAGCTGAGACTTACGTTCAGAACTTGCCTGCATCAGTTTGTGCCGGCTGCCATCGCAAACTACCCTAGAGTGGACTACTCAAGCATCAGTTCATTTCCTCACAGTTGGTGGAGGCTGGAAGTGCAGGTATTGTAGGTTTGATTTCTGCATAAGCTTCTCCCTTGACTTCTAGAGCCTCACCTCCTTCCTATGTCCCCGCACACCTTTTTCTCTGTGTGTCAGTATCCTTGATGTCCTGCCCTTAGCTAGAAGTACACCAGTCCTATTGGATTAAGACTCCATCTTTAATATCTCATTTAACCTTATTTCCTCCCTAATGGCTCTGTGTCCAAATATGGTTGTACTGGGGATTTGGGCTTCAATGTATGGATGTGGAGGTAGCACAACGCAATTCAGCCTGTGGCGCTGCCACAAACCACTCAGCTAATAAGCGGAAGAGACATAATTTTAATCTAGGTCACCTCTCCTGTGCCCCCAACCACTCCTTGGTGCTGCTGCAGGATTTCTTCCCAGCTGCCATCCATCACAAATCGAGCTTGTAAAAGCTGGAAGCCTCACCTTCGTCTCTGCAGAGTGAACACCGGGGAAAGGAAAGGCAGGTGGCTGAAGACTGAGCGACCCCTTGACAATTTCGTGGACATGCTCAGCCTGGTTAATTCAAGGAAGTCTGCTGCATCTCATTACCGTCGGCGTGTCTGATAGGAAGGTCATGGTAATAGGAACTACTGAGCATTACAATTAGCCAGAAACCTCTCTCAACTTCTGAAATTGTTGAAGGATAAATTTCACTTCTGTTCTCCCATGAATGAGGTGGCTGTTATCCACGGGCTTACAAAGCCCAGCAAAGTAAATAAAGGAAGAGCTGATATTTGCCAGTGTCTCGTTGGAGGCCTAGGTTGACAGGAGCGTAGGTGTCAGTTGATTCCCAGGAAAAGAAAAGAACTGGTGCAGTAATGGGAGCGCTGTGAGCTGCTGGGCCTCTGCGAGTGTGTCTGTGCGGTCTTTTGCCACCTGTTCAGGAGGACACCACGTACCAGGCACCTGTGAGATGGCTCTGATTCTTTAGGACTCTGCCCACCTTAGCAGATGAGCTAACCACAGGAACCGCAATGCTCCATGTCCTGCAACCCAGGCGGTAGTTTTTTCTCTGCCTAACCTGCGCCTTCTGTTTCTGCTTCTCCTTCTCTGTCGCTTGCCACCTCCTTTAATTGGATTTGCCATGTGGCAGGTACTTGATAGGTTTTGTCTGCTTTAATCCTAAGAGCCACAGGAAGCCCTTATTTTCGTCCCTGTCATTTTATCCATCACACTGATTAGTCACTGGCCACTTTTCTGTAGTCAGGGTCTCTCCTGGTGCTACGTTGAGTGCCTTTTCTCTGCTGGGTGGAAGGGCCCGTGTTGATCTCGCGAGCAAATTTGGTAGCTCCCCACCCATCTTCAATTCTCTAAACTTTAGTTCAATCTCAAATTCTTTTTTATTTTGTGTCTTCAGCCACTAGCACACATAAATCCTTCATTCTGTAAAAAAAATTTTTCACACAAACATATTAACAATATTGCAAATACGATGTATAAATATTAAAATAAATATTAATATGTAATTATATTAAGATTGCTTGGGAGTTGTTTCTGTATCATGATGTGATGTTGGTAAAATTTCTATTAGAATTACCTTTTAAGTACAGTGTTGTTCCCTGTAGCTGAGGATCCTATTAATTGCTGCTCAAAAATACTGGGGAAAATTTTTGTCTGTAATGGGCATGTGAAGATTTATTTTTCTTGTCAGTATTTCCTAAGCAATATTCGACACCAAATATTTATATAGTATGAGGTACTATGAGTACTCCAGAGATGATCTAAAGAAAGTGAATAACTTATATCCAAATAACACATCATCGAATATAAGGCCCTTAAGCATCTGTGGATTCCGATGTCCTCTAGGGGCCCTGGAACCAGTTCTCCATGAGTTTTGAGACATGACTGCGGCTACAACGTCTTGCACTCTGCCTAGCACTGCGTAAGTGACCCCATAAAGGGACTTCACTTCTTATTTTGTACTTGGAGAGATTCAGAATTGTTCGAACCTCTCCCTGTGAGATGAATGTTTTGTGTAAGATGCTCAGCTTGCTTGGCTTGGTTCCTTCTCTTGATAATTTTGGTCTACAGACAGTGGGGAAAACAATCAGATCTCAGAGATTAAAATATGCGATAACCTGCATTAGATTGCCTCAACAGGGCCTTGAACTTCTGTACTTGTTTTGTGTCTTTGATAGCTCTCTAACTTTAATCACTATGGTGAGAAAATCAGTGTCAGAAAAATTTAAATCTACTCGAAGGGAAGGTACTTAAAAGGATATAGGCTTTCTTTGGGTCCAGAAAAGAAAAAAAAAAAAAAAAAAAAAACCACCTGGCTTTCTAAAGAAAGTTTTTAGTTACACTGTGTTTTTGAGGCCACTTAAACTTTAAGCAAATGTATAACAAAGTATTAAAAATAAACTAATATCCTGAACTTTTACCAGATAGTGGTTTTGCTTGAGTTCATGTATGCTCAAATGTATTTGAAAAATAATATCCTGAAGCTATAAAATTCTATAAAAATCTTTGTAATCTTTGTGTATGCTCTTCATTATTGTGACAAAAGACTTGAATTACTCAACTCATATGGATTTGGCTCATGGTTTCAGTGAATTCAGTCCATGGGTGACTAGCTCTGTTATGCTGGGCCTCTAGTGAGTAAAAACCCATGACAGGAAGAAAATAGATGTGAAGATATAAATGTTAGAAAGTTCATAGAGGAGTAGCTGGTCATCTGATGGTGGCCGAGAAGCAAAGCCAGGGAGAAAGTATCCTGAGTCCCAATACACCCTCCAAGGGCCTATCCTCAAGGAACTACTTCCTCCAACAAGTCCATGCTTTGTAAGGTTACCACCACTTCCAGTAGTGCCACTGGTGGGGATCAAGTCTCTGATAGATGAATTTTTGAGAGAATACTTCAGATCCAAGCCATAACAAGCTTTAAAATCTATTTCAATAAATTTTGTTTATGTATTATTTGGTTTTACAAGTATTATTTTTATTATATATATATATATATATATAGGCATTCTATTGAAAAAATAAGCTTACTATGACATAAAACTAATGAAAACTACTAATTAAAAATCAAGAAGAAACAAGAAAATAATTTGATTCCCTTTAGCAACATTTAATACCAGGAATAAATAATAGTTTGAAATATTATAGATACTCCAGGAATGAATTAAAGTATAAGAATTATATTTTAGATGGCTCAAATAATAAGACTGATGATTTAAAGAATGATTTAAAGAATGATTTAAAGAATAAGAATCATATCTGCGTTCATGATTTATAGAAGAGGTTGTGAAAAATAAGGTTTAAAAATTTACACGCAATCAACAACCAAACCCATCATTGGTGACAAGTGACCAAACAGATACCCAGTTCAGCTGAGATGGTTCATCGGGAGGGTCAGAGGAAATTGCCAGTCACTAGCGTCATTGCATATTCATAATCATGCTTATTGACTTTGAAAATATATACAAAAATTATACCAGTGATATCCACATATAGCTTTAACCGTTGGAAATATTTTAATGGCTGTAAATAATATCTTTAATTATTATTATTTTAAACATCCACCTAACTTTTAGTCCTAACATCTGTCAGCAAATGAATTGAGATGTGGCTTATCAATGTGGAAGGCTTATGATCTTGAAGGCTGGTGCTGGCTTCCATGAAGGGGGCCAGTAGCTCTTGTCTGGCACACTGGAACTTTACAGGCCCTGGTATCTTTGATGCTGCTAATCTTGCTGGGTTACATTAATGGACAGATGAAGAGAGCTTCTTGGAATGCTTGCAGAGTTGCCTTTAGAGTGCAGAATTCCCATTACAGTGTGAAGTACCAGGACAGTGGGTGTGAAAAATATATCCCTTTGCAGCTGCTGCCTAGATTTTTTAGGAAAAAAAAACTGTCTTAGTTTATAGTAACATCCTACTGAGACATTTGGGATAGAAGGTGAGAAAAAGGAAAAATTACTCAGAACAAGAAAACATGAATAGTTTTACTCTCAGAGTAAAGTAAGCCTGGACACTGCAGGGATCAGTTGGCCACTGGAAATGTACAGTGTACAGGTGGCCTAGTGTTTAAATAGGTCGAGAGTGGGAAAGTCAACTTGCCTTTTTTGGAGGGGGGGAATTTTTGAGGAAGATCTAATATAGGGCTTCACGAATGCAAGTGTTACACCACTGAGCCCTACCCCCGAAATGCTAACTTTTAAAATGTGCTGTTTGTTTCTATATCTTTATTTCTCTTTTATGAGACAAGATCTCATTAAGTCAGGCTGAACTTGAACTTGTGATCCTCCTACCTCTGCTTCCCAGAGTTGTGGGATTCTAGACCTGCACTACGGGGCCTGGCATAAAATTCTTTTATGTATGTAATAAAATCAACCTCTGCCTCCTCCACCTCTTCTCATACTTCACTTGCTTTAGAAATTGTGGAAATGGAGGGAAAATTTGAGTTTTACATCTAGGTCCACCAGGAGTGGAAGATGTAAAATGGCAAGATGATCTATCAAACCACAGTGGTGTTGGGTATTCTCCTATCGAAAGACCAAATGGTTCCCCAAGAATTTTCAGACATTAAGGAACAGAAGTTCAGACTTGCACACAACATAGAACTGGGATTTTGATCCCATCTTATACAGATTCCAGGATACATGGAGGTTTCATTTAACATCTTGGTTCTGTAGGAATAGAAAAGGGAGTGTAGACTCAACAGGAAACATTGAGCTACTACTGCATGGGTAACTTTGGGCATTGACTTTCAGTACCACAACATCACCACAAGAATAACCTGCTCAGATCACCTTCTGTAACATCTCCCAGTTTTGACAGTGAGGAAACAAGCCCAGAGAGGTGTAATTTCCTAGCCAGGAGTCCCAAATTAGAAATAAGGAAGAAAAGTACTTGGAACAATTTGTGTTGTGAAAATTGCACAATATTGTGATGAGAGGAAATTTGTCACTATCCCAAAATGTATCTGGCTTAGAAACGAGAGACATCATCAACTGACAAAATCCTTTGTCCTGCTAACGACAATATTTAGCTCCTGCCCTCACAAGTCGTTCTGGTGGATCCTGGTTGGTTTTTCTGAGTTGCATGTTCTTGAGACTCTTGCCATCTCCTCACAGGTAAGAAATGGCTGGTGATGCTAGGTGTTTACACTGACCAGGGTCTTGTATGAACAAGCGGAGCCTTAGGCAAAGCTTGAGGAAACATGATGTACAAAATAAGTTTCAGGTTCATGACTAATTTTTACCAGCTTCTTTTTTGTAAGGTTGATTTTGGAGGGATGAAAAAAACATGTAGTAGACTTAAATGCATCGCATTCTGATGGCCAAGTTACACTTTAGAAATACCAAAATACAGAAATTAATTTTTTTATACTTATATTCACCAAGATACTTTCAAGAAATAAAGCCAGTACGGTATGTAGATACATAGAAGGATATTGATAAGGTATTGTCCCACTCAATTATGGAGGCTGACAAATTTCAAGACGTGCAGTCTGCATGCTGGAGACCCAGGAAAGCTGATGATTTAGTTAGCTCCTGTTAAATATCAAAGGCCCGAGACCCACGTGAGTCATAATGTGGTTCCACTCTGAAGCTGGCGGACTCAAGGTCCAGGAAAGGCTGATGCTCTGTTCAAGTCAGGAAGGCAGGAAAACCGGATGGTCCAGTTGGATATCCTGGCTGGAAGGCAGTCAGACAGAAGGCATTGCTCTTACTTGTGGTAGGGTCAGACTCTTAGTTCAATTTAGGCCTTCAACTAATTGAAAGAGTCCTATCACATTCAGTAGACTGTTTTACTGAGTCTACTTAAGCGTTAACCTCATCCACAAACATCCTTTCTGTTGCACACAAAATAACATTTGACCAAATATAATTATCATGTGGGCCACTCAAGTTGACACATGAAATTAAACAACACAAAATATAGAGAGAGGATGATATATGGTTTATAAAAATTATCTTACAGTAGAATTTTTAAAACACAAAATTATTTTCTTGTTTACTTTTGATTCAAGAGCCCAGTCTTAGCAAGAGAGCTGCTCATCCTATTGTGTGTAAGAGTCAAGTGAGTGTGGAGACTCAGGCAAAGGCAGAGCTTTCCCAGAAAGTAGCTGTAACAATCCTTCCTTTATTTAGTACAAACTGCCATTTGGGTCACCCACCCCCAGGGTGGGTACCCCTTCCTCACCTCCTGGTCTGAAGTCAAGAACAAACGCCTGAAAGTTCTGCCCTGGGTCGCCTCCAATCTCAACGCAATCTTTCCATGTCAAATCCTCCAAATCTGCCCCTTCCAGCCAAGCCCCACTCCCCGATAACAAATGGTTCCACAGTAATCCCACTACAGCTAACATGAAACTTTTGGGGGAACATGCCAGATGTAAATTGTAGCAGGCCCTTTTTCTTCATTAAAATGTTTAGGTCATTAAATTTTTGTGACTTGTGAGAAGGCTAAAATGTGGCAGAGACTTATTCCCTTGGAAAATGCCAGTTTCAGATCATCTATACTTATCTGAGAGTTACTTTTCTGCTCTGTGCTCATTAATTTGAAAGATAAATTTGTGGACGCACATTTGGCTGTTTGGTCCTTTCTCCACCAAAGGTCGCCTTTCTTCTTCTGAGGTCCTTCAGAGGTGGGTGCTGCTCTCTTCTCACTGCTGAATTTCTTTTGCTCCCCTGTCTGCCTTGAACCCTGCTTAATTTCTTTATTCTTTGTGAGCCTTTCATTGTCTTCTAGCTCTCTGTTCTCAGGAGCAACTTCATTTCCTATTTTCTCAGAAGGTCAAGACTACCTTTCATGGACATTCACACTTCCTTTACTTGAAGCACACTCATTTGGTCAGTACTTTTTTGCTTCTTCTTCTGTCTCAGGAAAAGTTCTCTTTCTCCTTTTCATTTAGCCCCTGAGCGCAGCGTGCAGTCCTCTCTCTGACTCCATTCTCTTGTCCTTGTTTCTCACTGTCACGTTCCTGTGGTCGCTTCCAAGGCACTGGGCAGTATTCGTGCTCACAGTGTTCTTGTGTCTGCCTGCCTTTGACCGCTCAGTGACCTCCAGGTCTCTTCTTAGTAGCTCTAGATGCACACCTGGCTCTTCTCGCATGGATGGCTATCTGTACACGAGACAGCCAGCAAGTCAACCTGCCACAGCCCCAGTTCCCATGACCCCTTTTTATCCTCCTTCCTTAGCTCTCTTTCCCTCTTGCCTTATACTTTCTGCCTTCATTGGGATCATCACTTTCACCCCTGGAATCCGGATGAGAAGACCTCTTCTCCCTTGCTCTTCCTTCTTCTCACAGCCCTGATCCATAAACCTTTCTTGATTTTCTATTCTCAGTATTTCTCCACCTCGTGCTTTGTTTCCATCCACTTCCCTAGTGGCTGATTGTGTCATTTTTTTCATTTACCTGAAATACGGCCACAGCTCCCTTCCAAACTCTTACCTTTATGATGGTGCTGGAAACCAGGCATTCAGTGACTCAGTACAAGCCTGAGAGAACCAAGAAGCATTGCAACTACGAACCACAGTGTAAGTGAGGGGACTGTAGCTCTTTGAGTGTCTTTTTGGCTCTGGATTCTCCAGGCAAAAACAGGCTCAGAGTCCCAAGGCTGTAGACCTTTGAGTTCACAAAAATTAGACCATTCCCTGAAAATACAGCTGAGCAACTCTAAATTCAGGCTCATATGTGCCACCAAAGTTGTTGTTTAAAAAGTGGTTTCGAAAGATGTGAGACTGGAGAAGTAGTATCAAAATAAGCATTATGGGAAAAGCTAGCTTTTATTCTTGGACTCTCTTATGCTTAATTTCATAATTTAGTATAAATATTATCTTGAATGACTTTTTGGGCAGGGATGGCGATTGGACTGGAATCATATACTTCTCAGTATTTAAGGCCTCTGGAATTCTCAAGCTGACCCTGCCTGAGGACATGATCAGGTTACCATGGTGAGTGGTTTATCAACTGTAAGATGTTCCCAGTACTGAACTCCAGTGTTAAGCCCAGGCTACCCACCTAGACTCCACTTTCCTACTTCTGAAACTTTCTATTTGGTTATTTTCTTTTCTTATTACTGACCCCAATTTAAATAGAGTAAACCTAAAACTTCAAACCTAAAAAGTAGATGTTTGGAACCATCACTTACCTAAGAGAGGGTTACTTAGACATCCGGTGAACTCAGTTTCAAATTGGTTAATTAGGAAGGACATGGCCGGTTTGATTGTGAAGGCAATCTGGGCTCAAGGTCATTGCCAAGCCCAACAACACTCTTGACCTTTGCCTCCAGAAAAGCTAAGAAGGACTTGTTTTAAAATGTATTTATAAAGAATAATTTCTAGTAAACTTCCTGGGACCAAGAAGGTCTGATCTATGGTGATTCCCTATTCCCACTTCCTAGAACAGAAGCTCTTGCCTATCTCAGGGGAAGTAAGAAAGCTCATTTATTAATGTTCTGGCACTTCTTTGATTCCCCAGAAAAAGGACAGTTATACTGTGGAGTTTGTGATTTTCCATCTGGCTTTGACTTTGGTCTGCTGACTTCTTTGACTCCACCCTTGACTGGAAGGACAGCCTCATGGGACTTACATATCAAGATTAAAGCTGCCGAGTGCCAGTTTGTCTGTTGGGGACACCATATTCTCAAAAATTCTTCTGGGCAAAGGGTCAAAACCCACTTCCCACTTAGTCCTTTGAGGACTTGAAGAAAAACCAAAACCACCTTGGTCAATTAATTTGTTTTCACATGACTCAGAAAAAAGACTTGGCCAAAAAAACCTGTTTGGTTTATTTAAAAATTCCATTGTCACATCATTGTGCAAGGATTTGAAGCTGGCAGGCACATGGATGCCTTAAATGTTTTTTGGCACGTATTTGGTACAGGCTCAAAATGTTCAGAATGACCATGTTCCTGAAAAGTGCCTAACAAAAAGTTTTTAGAATGTAAATCTTTACTCTCACTATTTTTTTTTTTTTTTTTTTTTTGGATTTGATCACCTTGTCTCACATCCTACAAGGTTGTGTGCTGGAAGAGAAAAGATAAATAACGTGAAACAATATCAGTCTAAATTTTTAAAATTTTTCTGTAGGCAAGGCTATTTAAGATATTGGAAGAATTTTGTTTCCACAAGAAATATAAGTTGAGCTACAATGTTCAGGGGAAATATTTTTCCAGACCAAATTGAGAAGAAACTTTTTCAGGAGAGAAATTTAAGGAAGCAAGCCATGGCTCAAAATATCTCAATAGAATAGGTTTTGAAATAAAGTTATACTTTTTCAAGGTTTTGATGGGAAAAAGTATCTATCTAGATCATCTGATCTGATGTTAAACATAAAAACAAAAGTTTTTATTGATATAATCAATATTAAAAATATCTGAGTGAATAGAATCTGAAATAGATTTTTAAATTATTTGAAAAGGAAATACTGGGGTTGTTGACATACTCCAATTTCTTCTAACAACTTTGATATGAGGTCTTCTTTGCATTTCACAAAGGATAAAGTCAAAGGTCTAAGAACCTAATAGGCTTGTGAGCTCTTGGATGTACATTAAAGTTTAATTAAAGTTGTGTCTCAAGTAACAAAATCCTGTTGCCCTCTACCAACAACTTCCCCAGTACAACTGTGTCACTCTTAGGTTCTGATACCAGTAAGTGAAATCTTGAACAATATTTTCTGGGCCTGATGTTATGAAAAATTTAATAATACAGTATGATTCATGTACTTTATATTATTGCTTTAAAAACCTCAGAAACGTTTTGAAGTGAAAACTCTTTCCTTCAAGTCTTGTTGTTACTGTTAATATGCTTACTTTTTCCGTAAACAGTTTATAAGCTACTGTAACTTGGTTACAGGTCACATCACATTTTCAAAAGGATTTACATACTTGTAAACATAGTTTATATTTTACTTTTATTTTTGAGGCAGGGTCTTGCTCTATTACACAAGTTAGTCCTGAACTTACTCTGGAGCCAGGCTGGCCATGGACTCATGGCAATCCTCCTGACTCAGTCTCCTGAATACTGGAATTATAGGCCTGCGCCACCATATCCAGTTTATGTGGTTCTGGGGAACTGAACTCACGATTGTGTGCTCGCTAGGCAAGTGCTTTAACCTCTGGAGCATTCTTCCAGCCCCTATCTTTTACAATTCTATAAAATTATCTACTCCCTTTTAAGTTAAATTAATTACTTTCCCAAGTTGTTCATATAGAGATGGAAAAACTAAAAGATATTATTCTCTAATCCAGAGAAAACTTTGGAGAAAAGTAGCAAACCAGAAATTGAAGCATTTATAGTTTTCTTAATAATATAACTGTTTTGTCCTGTAGTAATCAGCATCAAATGGAAAGGACTGAAAAGCGATATTATTTTACAGACAATAAAAGTTAGAATTTCAACATTGAACATGCTTTTACTTGTTGCTGAAAGATAGAAATGTACAAAATTTGGTTTAAAATAGGAGACTTCTGTGAAAAATTTTCTAGGTGCAAAGGTTTCTGCTCAGGCTGTCTGCCTATGTTCCCTTTAAGAGGACAACATGGAAGGGAAGGGCCACTGATCACTGCCTCATGACTCACTAGATTCACGCTGGTTGTTTGACCCACCACTTACAGAATGAAAACTTCACATAAAAATCACAAATATTCGTATCATCTGGAAACAGCCCAGATATCTTTCAGCAAGTCAGTGACTAAATAAACTGTGGTATATCCATGCCACAGAATACTACTTACCAATAAAAAAGAATGATGAGCTATTGATACACATAAAAAAATTGCACAGATCCAATCAGGGGGATTGTGGGAGATTATATCCAATCTCCAAGGATTATATATTATTTAGTTCCTTTTATTTAATGGTATGAATTTTAGAAATGAAAACAGGTTAATAGTTGCCTGAGATTAGGGGTAAGGAAAGCAGACAAAGGCGAGTCGAGGGTGGTCACAGAAGAGCAACGTGGGGACCCTTGTGGTTTTAGAACTGGTAACTGTGTTGTGGTAGTAGATTCCCCCATTCACACTAGTGATAAAGTTCATAGAGCTTAATACACACACACATACACACTCACACACCCACACACAAACAAGTAAAACTGGGAAATCTGAAAATAAGTGAATTGCTCCAAAGAATATCCAGCTGTATATTAAACCCCTGTTTTGCATGATATTGCCATTGGGGGAAAATGGGCAAAAGGTATGAGAAATTTTCATATAATTTCTTGTAATAGCCTATGGAACTATAATTATCTTCACAAAAATTTTAAGGAGAGTGTATTAAAAATTACTCCAAGATGATACTTTTACTCTGCAAGAGTTAGTAATGATTTAGTTACATACAGGTGAGTACAAACTGTCTAAATGTATGATTGCTAACTCTAGCTCTAAACCAATGTATTCATAAATCAAGTTTTCCTTAGATCCTACAATACTACTGGCTACTCCAATACTATCTCCCTATGATGGAGAGACATGTATCAGAGGAAACACAGGAGCAAAAAAATCAGTGTTACTGGCCACATGAGTTAAGTGAGATATCCTTGCAGTTTATTCAATCTTATACGGATACATTGCTAATTAACTTTAAGAATATAGTTTGCTGATATATAGGCCAAGTGACCAATAAGGGACAGACAGAAGTCTGGTTGTTCTGCTTCTCCATGAAGCCTTTAGGCTCAGGTAGGCAGAGAGAAGGAAGGAGAAGAGAATTTCTATTGGCCTCTGAACGAAGCCAAAACCTCAAATCCAGATTTAGCACTGATAAAGCTGATGCTGGGATCATAATCTTATTCTTTGTGTACTTGACAGTTGGTTCAGATCTTGCAGCTCTGAGAAAAGTGATGAAAGGAATCCTTGAACTCCCTACACATAGGACACCTGCATTTATTGTGTGCCCATTGTGTAATCTTGGCCAAGGTCACAGCCCTTGCCCTCCTAAGCCTCAGAGGCACACTGTGGTGCTTCTCAGGTTTTAAGAAGCCCTTTCTGTCTCTGAACACACAATGGTGACGCTGGCCATCTGTGTAGAGGAAAATTCCTTCCACCAGTACTGTACATTCCTCCAAGATTTTTTTTTTTTTGAAGCAACTGGGCTCAAGTTCAAAAGTCCTAGGGGAATCTCTTGGCCCCTGTGTCCCAAGTATCCCTCCCAAACATGTGGCAGTCTAAGGGAAGATTCTTTTTTATGATCTCGAGTCAACTTAGAGTAAAACCAGTCCAGGCTATCATAGAGAGGTTGTGGCCATGGCAAATAAATCACCAATGCAGCAGACAGCTGGGTTCTACCTCCAAGTTGTCTGGTGAGCCCTTGGCTATGCTTCCAAACTCGGGAGAGAAAGCAGATCAGCAGAGCATTGGGGCATCCCTCATGTGACAGCAAGGGGCCAGGCTTACCCTGCCCTCTCCCCACCCTACTCCTAAACCCTCTCGGTGAAAAGATGTTGCTTTAGCTTCTTCAACCCCTAGTATTGTTTCCTTTGGGAAAAGCATTTAAAAATACAGCTGTGAGATTCATCTTAAAAATGAGTTTTACTTTCCTAAGAAGAAAACAAAGTTAAAGTTAATATCTGAGTTTTGCAATTAGCAATTGGTTGTTGATATCAACTTCTACTTGGCCCTGTCTGCTATAACAAATACTATAAGCTTCCCAGCTTAAACAACAGAAGTTCATTTCTTGTGGTTCTGGAGAATGGAAATCTGAGATCCAGATGCCAGAATGGTTAGGTCTGGTGAGGGGTCTCATTCTGTTTGAGAAGGCTATATTCTCAATGTAGTGTCACATGGCTGTGGGACAGGAGAGACTGAGGGACACTGGTCTCCTGTGCCTCTTCTTAAAAGAGCACTAATCTCCCCCTAGAGAACTCACCTTCAGACCTACTCACTTCCCAAAGGTCTCACTTCCTAACACTATTCCATTATAGGTTAGGATTTCAATGTATGCGTCTGGGGTTACACATGACATGCAGGCCATAACAGATTCATTTCATTTGTACATGGCTTGCAGAATAGATCCCTTTAGGTCTACATTTAAGTGTATTTCAGTGGAGAAACTTGTTCTTAGTTGGGGTAGGAGACCCAGGGGCATGGGAAAAGCCCCTTAGTTGTGTCCTATGTGACCCTGGGTGGATATCCAGTGAAGCATGCTAGTCAGGTGAGTGCTTGCTCTGCCATATGCTGACTCTGCCCCGACATGCCAGAGTCATCAAGTTTGGATGGTATCTACTTAAGCCACAGAAAGCAATTAGCAATTGATAAATTTCCCCTCAGTATCAGCAGATTGGCATTCTCAAAGAGAAAATGGATTTGAGTTCATCAAATGGTGAAAAGGACTCTACTCCAAACTCAGGGGGTTTGGGCTCCGGTTTTGGGTTTGTCACCAGTTGAAGGGATTCAGTGAAGTCATTTGTCAACTGTGTCTTATTTTCCCTTATTTTGTGGTGAGTAAACAAGGTAAACACATCTCTACTTCCCTCTGGCTCTCACCCTCCAGAGTTTGTGAGTGCTGTAGCTTATAAGAAGACAGTCAAACTATGGCATACCAAATGCTGAGATAGGTACTTGACCCTGTGATCTCATTAATCT
Organism: Ctenodactylus gundi; assembly: GCA_004027205.1. Taxonomy (NCBI): domain Eukaryota; kingdom Metazoa; phylum Chordata; class Mammalia; order Rodentia; family Ctenodactylidae; genus Ctenodactylus; species Ctenodactylus gundi. Next base: position 66,690 of record PVKB01002659.1, on the reverse strand, counting down.
TCAGAAAACATCACCCAATCTTACAGATGCGCTAATTAAAGCTTAAAATAGATTACGAGACTGGTGCCATGCCATGAATCTGATATATTAGTGAACAGACTTTCTGTGGCTTGTCTTCTCCACCCTTCAGACCCTTTTCCTCTGTGTTAGCTTGTTTGTTTCATACAGTAACAACACGGTTTTAGCTGCGAAACTTTCTGGTTTTCCTGGGTTGATGAGGTTCCCCAGATGAGGGGTTTTCAGTTTTAATGAAGGGAAAGTCCCAGGCGAATGTGCTAGATTGGTCCCCAGTATGTGCTCAGCTTCAAGCCCATCAGGAAATAAGATGCTTCTTTGAATAGCTTTTGCAGCATACTCTGACTTGCTCAGAACTAACTTGGACCAGAACCTGTCCTGGAATCAAACCTGTGGCTTGTCCTGAAACCACCTGTGTGATAACCACCTGGTGTAGGTGTGATAATCACTCAACCTCATGCATGGGCTGTGGAGAGGAAGCAGCCCCAAAGGGAAATAAAGAGTGTGGTCAGGAAAAGGAGTGAAGGAGCCCGTGGAGGATGATAGAAATGACACCCCCTGCTGGTAAGTGGCTCCATCAGGTCCCAAAACCCAGGGCCCTCATTGGGCACCACAGAAAAGTGTTTGATTGCAAGGGATGCTGTGGTCCCTTGCCAGGTGGAGTCGAGAAAGAAGTGCCAGCGCGGTCAGAGAGTAGTGCTTCTGACGCAAAGACCTGGGAGTTCTTGGCTCCGTGGCCTTTGAAGAGAGAACTGGTCCATTTCCAGCCCCCGAGGCACAGCAAGATTTATGACGGTGGGTGGATAGAGTGTGTGTGGGGGCCTGGCTGGTTCTCATGCAGGCAGCACAGCTGGGTGTGGGCCACACGCGGCGTAGCCTTCAGCATCTGGGGAGTTTCTACAAGATGCCAAAGGAGAGCCACACCTACTCGGGGTGGAAATGCAGCCCTTCCACACAGAGAAGGACATCTGCCTTAGAGCTTGGTTCCCAAAGGAGTGAAGAGATGCCTCTGTGCAGGACCAGAGTGAACAACCCTGGCTGCTAATGTGCAGGACCGGTGTAGACAGCTGGCTTCTAGAACTGCCTTTTATTAAACCTTCCAGCAACCGTCGCTCAAGAGTTTCTAGGCTAAAAGAAAAGATTATTTTTGGCTCTCATACTTCCTGTTTTAGGAGAAAATGATGTTCCAGAAAGACTTACCAAGGCTGAGAAACTGCTAACATAATGACATTGAAGACAAGAGAGAAATTTCACACTGAAATTTTTACTTCAAGTGAGAGAAAAAGTGTGAAAATTATTATAAGGGTGATGATAGAAACATGCTGTAATCAGGCGACAGGAATCTGTTCTGCTTAAAAAGGCCTAACGTTAGAGGTACTATATATTGCGTGGCTTCAGGGCCAAGTTTATCTTCCTGCATACAGAAAAATTTAAAAGTGTTACTAACAGAAATGACTCTACAGAAAAGTGATTATTCAAAGATTGCCTTGTATTTAAATCTCCAGAAACCTAGATTAAATAGTGTGCAAATACCTGCAGGTGACACTGGTTGTTTGCCTGCCCATGAGCTTTTCTCCCTTCTTCTGCTAATGACTTCTTGATTTTTTTTTTTTTTTTTGTGTGTGTGTGTGTGTGTCTCACTCTGCAGCCCAGGCTGGTCTGAACTCACTATGGAACCCAGGCTGGCCTTGGAATCACAGCAATCCTTCTGACTCAGCCTCCCAAGTACTGGCCTCTTGATTTTTATCTTACGGGATTAACTCTAACTTTCTCTTTCCCCATCCACAAAGTCCTGGGTGGATTGACCTTCAGATTGGAGGGTGTGATCAAAGTCTGGTCATTGTCAAAAAGAAAAATTACAAGTTTAACTTAATTCTCTTAATTGGCTTGTACTTTTGATTCTAGAATTGAACAACAATTCATTTCATAAAGTAGAATGAATATTCTAGAGAGCTAAGTAGAGGAAGTGGGCTTTATAGGTAAAAAAAAAAAGCTGGATGAAGCTTAAACGAAGGATAAAAACCAGATTTGTCATTTCAAGTTGTTTTCCTTAGAGTCAAGACAGAGTGTGCTTCCTCAATCAGCATAAATCATAAATCTTATTGTGCTGAAGGGGCTGGAAATGGATTAGTTCCCCCTTCAAGGGCCACAGAGCCAAGAACTCCTCAGGATTTTGCGTCAGAAGCGCCACTCTCTGACTGTGCTGGCACTTCTCCCTTGACCCCAGCTGACAAGGGACCACAGCACCTCTTGCAATCAAACACTTTCTTGTGGTTCTCAAAGAAGACGCTGGCACCTTGATCAGGTGCTGCCTGACTCAGGTTGGTAGATAATGACTTACCCTTCCGGAATCCCTGGGTTCAGCTGTGTGTGGCCTGCACAGGAAGAAGGAGTCTCCCGGTTTTACTTGTTATTTTTTAAATAGACCCATTCAAGTTTCTATATGTCTATGTGACACCTAGCACAAGAGATTCCACTCTAGTTTGTTCTGTTTTGCTGGGTTTTAGTGCAGGAGGCTTTACCAAAATGATGGCCTCCCATGGATGGTAACACCATCCAGAGTCATTGATTGGCTCAGGAATGGCCATATGATATAATACAAGCTTGTGGAAACCAGACTGAGATCTTGGCTCAGCTACTTGGGAAAAGGTACCTAGCTCCAATGTAAAATTTAGCCTGTTGCTGCAGGTGGCCCTCTGCCTGGAAAAAAAAAGCAACATGTAGCTGGTAGAGCCAAAAGTGTTGAGAGTTGATATTTGACAACATTGTTTGAGTCCCTGAACTGGAGTCAACAATTTTTTGGCATGATGAGCTAACATATTCCCTACTATGCTTAAGCCAGTTTGAGTTGGCCTTTGGTCAGTTGCAAATAAAATTCTAACCAAAAGACAATGAGAGTACCATTAGCCATACAATTTATTAGGAAATCAGTTGTCCAAAAGATCCATCAATGTAGAGCCAACAAAATTGAATTGAGTATGTCACGGAACTTTGGAGAGTTGGAAGAAGTGTCAAACCATATGCACTCACAAAGATTCTGAGATGACACAAAAGCAAGCTTTGAGAGGTCTCCAGTTCCAATAGGGTTATGCCACAGCAAAATCTTCAGAAGTTCAAAATATCATTAAATTAAAAATGACATGTTATGGTTTGGAGCTGTAATGTATCCCCCAAATCTCACTTATTTGGGTGTTTAGATTATCAATGAATTTCATGTACTGTTACGAGGTGGATCCTGGTTGGGAGAGTCAGCTACAGAGGGTGTGGCCTAGGAGGATGTACTCCTGTTCTCATTTCTCCCAACCCTGATCCTTCCATTTGTAATGTCACAAGCAGCTGTTCTCGGCCAGACCCTTCTCACCATTGGCAGCTGTCCACGACTGCACAGCGACCTTCTGAGACTGCGAGCTAACATAAACCTTTAATCCCTTAAGTTGTGGGTGTTGGATATTGAGTCCCAGAGGCAAGAAAGTGACCAAGACTGCACAGGTAACTTACTGAGTATCATGGCTGAGCCTACCCTACTTGAATGTGCTTGAAACACACGAGCCTGCAGTTAGGAAAAGTCGACTAACACAAAACCTGTTTCAAAACAAAGTGACTGTCTCATGTAATTTGTTGAATATTGTACTGAAACTGAAAATAGAATATATGGGTGCAGGAGATATGGATGCGTGTTTTGTAGACACGGTGGTGCATGAAAGCATAAAGTAGCATCTTCTAAAATATTGTCAGGGCAGTATTTACAGAGCTTAGGTGTTCAAACTTAAGGTTGTCTGGGCCACAGTGATTGAAAGAGAATTGCATCAAGCCACAAAATACATAATGTGCAAAAGTAGCAAAACTTTAGTTTTTTATTATAACATTAAAACCAAGTAACCAAACAAGCCCCCATTTAATAAGAAAGAAGCCTATGTGTCTGCTCACTAACAGTGAACGCGTGCCTTCACAGGGATATACGCGTGTAGGTGGGTTGAAATACGATTATTGGTAATTTCTATTTTGCTGGCCAATTTGCACAAGTACATGTGACACATGTGGATTTGGATCCGACTTGTGTGGCCTGCACGGGAGGAAGGAATGACCTTGAACGGTGCCCTCCCCTGTATCCAGCATTATGTTGCCACCTGGATAGGCTGGACTTGAGCACCATGCAATCCTGATATTAGAAAAAAATCTGTAAAAGCCACACGATAATGTTCAAAATTTGCAACCTTGCAGGGCCTTGCGAGTCTACTTGTTCAGGGCTGCATGTGGGCTGCGGGTGGAGGTTGGCACGTGGCTGTGGAGCGGCACTTCTGGGCTCTTGTGAGGGTGGGTCTGCCTGGGAGCTGAGGCTGTGGCTGCTGCCCGCCACTACGAGAGAGCATCACACTACATATTGCTGGCATGGGAAGGGATCAAAATGCAAAACACTGTTTCTCCCAAGTGTACAGGGCTTCTGCAACAGCATGAGGTCAAAAATTCATCGATGAGCCCACCATATGTATTTAGGATTATGTAAAAAGTAAGAGTCAAAATGGTCCCAGCAGTTTTGCTATTTAGTTTTCAAGCCCATGCAGGTGAGGAGCAAGTCATTAGGCCAGAGCGAGCCAAACTGGGCAGGAGAGAAGAGTGAGTTGCCGCTGGGCAGAAGAACACGGAGACAGCCGGAAAAGCCACATGGCTTCCAAAACCACTGCAGTCTAAGTCAGCATGAGGTGCAGCGGGGCCCGAATTGCTCGAACGGTTGCTGAAAATTCCCGAGTCGCATCCAGAAGCGCCTGTGTGCTATTTCAGGCAGTTTCCGATGTTAAAGGTAGAAAAGCTTCGAATATATTCTAGAAAGTGTTCCTGATGTTTTAACTTCAAAAATTAAAAACACAAACAATTTTTAGTTGTCATAGGGTTAAATTTCACTAAGTTGGGCGGCTCTGCCACAAGACCCATTTCCTGAGAATAATGGATAACCAATATTGATTTAGAAGTTAACGGTGTCTGACCCCTTTTTCTTGTTTACAACTAAGTAAACCCTTCCGGAATCCCTGGGTTCATCCGTAGATAATGACTTACCCTTCCGGAATAGCCTGGGTTGTTGCCAAGACAGTTGTCTAGCACAATTTCTGCTTGCTTTCCTCCCGTTAAGGGTTTTTCTTAGGAAATGGCAGTCCAGCCAGGGATTATGTTTCTCATCCCTTTTAGCACCCAGGAATGACAGTTGCACATTCTCACCAGCATTACTATTATTATTATCATCATTAGAGTTTTTCCACATTCCCGCTCTCTACACTGACTGCAGCCATCGAAGTGACAGGAAGTGGTGCTCTTTGAGATTTTGACTTTGGCTCTCTTGCTGGCCAATGATATTCGAGCATCTTTTCACAGGTTCATTGATAGTGAGGTGCTTTCTTTGGAGAAAAGTTTAGTCAGATTATTTGCCTGTTTTTAATTGTGTTGTTAATCTTTTCTATTTTCTTGTTTTTTTTTTTTTTTTTGCTGTGCTAGGCACTAAACCCAGAGCCTCAAGCAGGCAACGCAGGTGCTCTACCACAGAGCTACAGCCCCAACTTGTTTGTCATTCTATTACCGGGTTTTAAGAGCCGGGTTTTAAGAGTTCTTTATATACTCAAGATACAAGTCCTTTAGCAGACATATGGTTTGCAAATATTTTTTCCATTTATTGTTTCATTTTCTCTTGGTAATTATCTGCCATAATCCATCACTTTTAATAATCTTCATGATCTCAAAATTCCATCTGTTCATCCATTAATAATTCACTGCTAGGACAGGATATCTGATTTATTTGATTTCTTTTTTCCTCCTTCAAATGTGAAGAGTTTTAATACAGAAAACAGATTGATGCAGTGGTTGAGAAGGCTGGGGGAGCAAAAATCAAGGGACCTCTAGTCAGCATTTGCAGCTGGTAGCACCAAATTAAGAGCTTTTTAAGGGCTTACCTGGAAACCACTGTGTTGCTCAGGAACTTTTGGGTGGCTTCCAAGAATGTAACTCGGATTTCTGAATCTTTGATTTGATTTCATGGCTTACAGGTAGGAGGAAATTTTTTGTGATATGAAGAATCAAAAAAAAAAAAAAAAAAGAAAAATAAACTTAACTGAAGGTACAGAAAAGAACTGGTGTTTTTCATTAATTATTTATTTTAAAACTTGTTTGATGAGATTTTGTATGTTGAGAAGTGGGATCACGGCTGGCAGTGTTTTGCAAGAAAAATGGATTTGGAAAGCATTTCAGGACATCTGTATTCAGTACCCACTTTAATATTGCCTATATTTTAATGAGGCATTGCTATACTTTCAGAGAAGTATTTTATTTAAGATGTTTATATTCATTTTCTACCTGGAATGTACTTTGTACATTCTCTCTTTAAAGAGAAAACAATGAAATAAAATCCATTTTTCTCTGGAAAACTGAATATTTCAGAACATTTCTACCTAAATTGTATTGAGTGCTTTTCAACTGTTGATTATGAGACTGGTGGCATTCTCATAATGAATTTTTTAATTCACAGAGGAGCCTAAGGTTGGTGATTGCTTCTAATTAGTTTTACCTCTTTCTTTGACTTCCAGTTTATGCTTCAAGTAATAACTGTCTTACTTACTTTTCCATTGCTCCGGCTTAATACTCAACACCCACAACTAGAAAAGAAAAGTGAATTTTAGCTCACAGTTTCAGAAAGTTTCACATAGCCTATTCATGTGGGGCTACTGGAGGCAGAAGAAAGCTAGTCATGGCATCACAGGCAAGATTGAATTCTGGGCGGAAGTGGGGAACTAGTGAACACTCTTCCAGAACCTGCCCCAGTGATCCCTCTTCCCAGTCCAGCCTCAGTGATCCACCCCTTCCAGGTCACATGCCTAGGAATGTGTCACAATGTGTCATAATGTGCCATAATCCATCACATGCCTGTTCTGCATCATATACCTACAATATATCTCTCCTGACCAACTCCCAACTTTTAACAGCACATAGAATCCATAGGTAATCTACAATGTTCACATACATGAGGCTTTTGGGGGATGTCCCAGATCAAAACCATCATAACAGCTCCCCTGAGTGTCTTCATTTATATCAATATATATTTTGTAATGCTTTATGAAGATTTTAACTGTACGTGCATGCCTTTTTGGTGCCTGGCTTAGAGTAGCTTTTCAGTTTATTAACTTTTTATATGTTCTTGATTTTTTTCTTGTTTGCTTGTTTTGTTTCGTTTGAGACAGGGTCCAGGCTGTTCCTGAACTCACTATGTAGCCCAGGCCATCCTCAAACTCACAGCAATTCTCTGTGCCTCAGCCTCCTGAAGTGCTGGGTTACAGACATGCACCACTATGCCGAGCTTGTGTGGTACTGGGAATTGAACCTAGAGCTTTGTGCTTGCTAGGCAAGCACTTTAACTGCTGCATGATGCACCCAGCCCCTCTGTTCTTGATTTTGGGTATAGAAGGTCAAACCTCTAGACTAGATTAATCTTGTGAAGAAATCATCAGGCATATGTACAGCAATAGAACATGCTTACATATGCATTTCCTCTTAAGGATTGTATGCAGGGTGTAGTACAGAAGATATCAGGTGCATGGAATGCTTGGAAAGGCCAAGTTCTGAGTCACAAGGGTCACATTTGCCCGGCGCCCCTTGGGTGGCCAGTGGAGACACATGTAGATCAGAGGGCTGGCTCTGGCCCAGGGCTCCCTGTGCAATCTCTCTGGAACATCTGCTTTATGGAAAGAAGAAACAGATCAAGTGGCCCAAGAAAAGATACAAGTCAGATGGGAAAAAATGAAGTCTCTTAAGCCGAAGGCTTAAGTTCCTTTCCCAAAAAAGGCACGTGGTGTACTTAGTAGCATTTTTTAAGGGAATATGATTCTTCGACATGGGTGTGATGGTCTGGGATGTGCTCCTGAGTCACCTCCCAGGAGTGTGTGGCTCAAAAGAAGGGCGGACTTCAGATCTGGCCAAGTGGATGAGGAGCTTGGCCCCTATATTTATGATTTGTGATCTTGCTTCAGCTCTGGACATCCTCTTTGATTTAAATGTCTCTTCTTATTCAAAGAGACGCAGACGCGGCCTGTGCCATGAAGTTGAGCCTAAGGAATGCGATAGCGCTCATTTCTTGGACATCTGTCGGCTTCAAGGCAGTGTGTGAAGCTCTGTGGGATGGCAGACTGGCAAGTAGATGATGTCATCACTTTTTCCAGAAGCTGGCAATGAAGTTGAGGAGATAAGCAAGGCATCTGTGAAGGATAGTTTGATGTACGAGCTCGGCTGTAGTACCCAGTGATTCAATCAAACACGAATCTAGGGTTTGCTATGAAAGTCTGGATAAACTAAGTCAGTTGACTTTAAAGAAAAGGGATCACCTTCAGACAAATTAGTTTGCCTGATGGATGATGCCAGCAGGTACCACAAGACTTTTAGTGTTTGTGCATGGCAGAGCCAGCAACACTGGCACCATGCTCATATTGGTCAGTTTGTGACCTGACACCTGTCCTGCCCCAGCCTTCGCAGGGGCTGATATCGAAGCCCCTCACGTGGAAGTTGTGCACACAGTGAGTATGAATCCCACCTGCCTGAGGAAACCCAACTCTTTTATAATGGATGCAGGCACATCTGCCCTCGGCTTGGGAGAAGACTTTTTTTTTTTTTAAACTCTGGATAGCCTGAAAACTTCCCCTTTGTTCTTAAGGGCATCGTTCTCTGTCTCTTAATGCTGTTTACTATCTAAACGTTCTGGACACGATAATCCAGACCAGACAGCCCGTCTGTAAGGTGGTAGGTGTGGGACCCACAACCCTACCAACATGGATGTATAGTGCTTTGTGAGTGGCTTTGTAACAAGGGGCCATGAACCTCTCCATCTATTAAGGGTGATTATAAATAAGAAGAGATGTTGTTGTACCTCCTTTTTTCTGGAAGTGGTATATTCTGCTAAGCTCCTTAGAGAGAAAGTGTAATTTTCATTAGCAAGGATAACAGCAGCTAACATTCGTTAGGTGCTCGGTATGTACAAGTGTGAGTGCTAAACCTCTGCTTGAATTAACTTACTTTTTGTCACCATGATATTTTGAGGTAAACATCATCTTTTTCCTCAACACACAAGTGAGGAAAATAAGAGCCAATTATAAGAGACTAACTTCAGAACATTGCACAGAAAATGCGCAGCGGAGAATTTCAGGATCTACCTGAAAAAGTCCACAGAAACTATCCCATGTCCAGAGTATCACATGCTCACCTTGGCAGGATGTCAGTGAGGCTGGAGCTCTGTGGAGCTGGGCTAGTATAGACTTCCCTCTCTCAGTCTTATCCATGTTATTTCACAATCAAGATGTCGTGTGACCGGGAAGAAGTGGACGCATGGTAAGAAGAGTCAGTGCTGTAGATTGTCATGTTCAATGCCTATTGGCGTAAAGATCGAGAAAAGATGTAGTGAGAGATGACGGCGTGGTTTTCATTCACGTCTGTTTCAATGGGTAACCACGGTAAAAATATTTCCTCCCAGTGTGTTAGTTTGCTCAGGCTGCCAAAACAAAGTATCCAGGCTTGGTAGCTGAAAAAAGAGGTCTTTATCTTTCACAGACTTAAAGGCCTGAAATCTGTGATCAAATGTCAGCAGTGTCTGCCTCCTTTTTTTGTAATTTTTTTATTAGTATGCATTTGCAATGCATGTTAGCAACAGTGGGCTTGAGAAATGGATTCATTTACATATTACATCCCAGTCATTTTCCCTTCCCTTCCCCATTCCCACCTCATCATCCCTCCTCACATCCTCTTTCTCTCTTAACAAAGTCTATCTTATTCTTCCATCTCTTTTTGCTTTTTTGTGGTTTGTTTTTCTCATGATAGAGAAAGTGTATGATATTTAACTTCTTGTGTGGCATTCACTTTGCCAAGCATAATGGTCTTAAGGTGCATCAACTTTCCTACAGATGACTCAGATTGGTCTTGCTTTGTGATAGAGTAGTACTTCATTGTGTAAATATACTATATTTTCTTTATCCATTCATCTGTTGTTGGTCATATTAGTTGCTTTTAAAATTTGGTTATTATTAAGTTGTGTTGCTACAAACATGGGTATGAATGTGTCACTGTTGTATGATGACTTCAATGCTTTTGGGTAGTTATCCTGAAGTATAGCTAAGTCAAATGGGATATCTATTTTCAGATTGTTGAGGAATCTCCACATTGCTTTCCATAATAATCGTAGTGGTTTACTGTCCACCAAGAGTGTAGAAGTGTAGAACAACCTGTCTAACATTTGCACATTTGCTGTTTTTGAGTTATTGACACCAACCATTTTACTATTGTTTTGATTTGCATTTCTTTTATGACTAAAGATGCTGAATTTTTTTTTTCATGCATTTATTGGCCGTTCAGATTTCTTCTTCTGAGAACTGTCTATTCACTTCGGTTGCCCATTTTATTTTGGGAGGACTAATTTTATTTTATTTTTGGCTCTTTGCATATTCTAGATAATAGTCATTTGTCTAAGGAGTAGCAGGCAATATTTTTGTCATTCTATCAGTGATCTCTTCATTCTATTGTTTGCTTCTTTTGCTGTGTGGAAAATTTTCAATTTGATATAATCCCATTTGTTGATTCTTGGTGTTACCTCATGGGCATTTCACTGTGTCTCGGCCTATGCCTATGTCTTCAAGAATTTGCCTATTTTGTTTTTTATAGGTTCAGTGTTTTTGTTTTAATATCTTGGTCCTTGATCTATTTTGATTTGATTTTTGTACACAGTGAAAGATGTGGGTCTAGTTTTGTTCTTCTGCGTGTTGCCAACCAGTTTTCCCAGAACCACTTGTTAAAGAGGCTATTCTCCAGGGTATGTTTTTGACCCTTTCAATGAACATCATCAGATGGTTGAAGGTGTTTGGATTGTCTCTGAATCCTCAGTTCTGTTTTTGAATCAATACCATATGGTTTTCATCACTGTTACTTTGTAATATAACTTACACCAGTAAGTTCAGGACCAGCCTGGGCTACAGAGCAAGACTCTGTCTCAAAAGTTTTTTTTTTTTTTCTTCTGCTGCTTTTGATCTTGACTTATTTTTGTTTCTCTAGGACTTGAGCTGCATAATTAGATTGTTTATTTGAGACTGCTATGTTTTTAAATATGAGCATTCTTAGCTATAAATTTCCCTCTTGGTTCTGCTTTCAGTTTGTTTCATAGGTTATGATATGATGTGCTTCCATTGTTATTTGACTTTAGAAAGTTATTGGTTTCTTTCATGGTTTCTTCTGTGATCATTGCTAATTCAATAATGTATTACTTAATCTCCATGTATTTGTGTAATTCCAGTATAATCTGAAAATATGTAGGGAATTATTTCAATTATTTTGCATTTATATAAACATGTCTTTCTTATGGACAAGGATATATTTTATTTTGGAAAAAATTCCATGTGCTTCTGAGACAAAGATGTAATCTCTTGACATTGGACAGAGCGCTCTGAAGATATCTGTTCAGTTCATTTATTCCAGGGTATGATTTAGCTCTGATATTTCCCTGTTGATTTTTTGTCTGGTTAATCTGTCTATTTATAAGAGAATGGTATTGAAGTCCCTTTGTGAGATTGCGTTGGGAGTCATTCATATGGGATCATTTCTGTTTTATGTAATTAGGTGCACTGAACTTGGGTGCATATGTGTTATATTTATTATGATCTTGAGTTCTTCCTGTTATATCCCTCTTTCAACCAATATATAACATACAAGTTTTTCCTTTTCTAGTCTGATTTGGCTTGAAATGTACTGTGTCTGAGAATAGCACAGCTACTCCTATTGTTTCCAGATTCCAGTAGAATGTAGTATTAGTTTCCATTATTTTAACCTCAGTCTTTATGCTTCTCTGTGGGTTAAGCGTGTCTCTTGGAGACAACAAATGATTAGGTATGGTTTTTGACCCGCTCTGCCAGTCTGTGTGCTTTGATTGGCAAATTAAGGTCATTAGCAGTGAGTGTAATTATTGTAAGATTTTTACTGAATCCTGTTATTGTTTTGCTTTTCTAGTGTTAGTTTTTTGTTTCTTTTTTTCTTTATACTTTCTGTCTTAGTTACTTATTTGTTGCTGTGACAGAATACCCCACATCCAAAACTTAAGGGAGTAAAGATTTATTTAGCTCACAGTTTCAGAAGGTCTTGCCCAGCTAGTCCATGGGCAGCCAGTGATGATGGAAGCACATGGGTGAGGCTGGAGAACTGCTCAACTCATTGCAGACAGGAAGCCAAGCAAAAGCAGGAGTCAAGCCCATATGTGGATACTCAAGCAAGGCTGGAGCTTTTCACAGGAAGAAGCTGTAACAGTGTTTCTTCTTCCTTTCTTTAGTCACTTCATGGTGCCAGTTGCCCCCACCCCCAAGGGGGGTGTCTGGCTCTCACTTCCTGTTCAACAACACACACCTGAAAGTTCTGCTCTGGGCATTCCCAATACCAACAATATGACAATCATTTCAGGTCAAATCCCAAGCATCCTCCACGTCCAACCAGCCCTACCTCCCAATAATACACAGTTTCAAATACGTGAGGTTTCTGAGAGACCCTCAAGATCCAAACGATAGAACTTTTACTTTCAATGTTTTCTTTTCACTGAGTTCTTTTGTGTTGTTCTGCTCTCTGTCTAAGACTTTCTCAAGTATTTTCTGCAACGATGGTCTAGTGGTTATACACTTCTTTAAGGTTCCCTTACGATAATATTTTTTACTTCTTTTTCAATTTGAATGGATAATTTTGCTGGATACAACAACAGAGGTTGACACTGACTTTCTTTGAAAGCTTGAGAAATTTTCGTCCAGGCTTTTCTGGACTTTAAGGTTTGCATTGAGAAACTTGTAGTTACTTGGATGAGTTTGTCTTGGTAAAATAATGTCTGTTTTTCACTTATTTCTTTTACTACTTTCTCTTTGTGTTAAATTTCTAAGATTTTGATTATGATGACAGTGTTGAGGCTCTTTTCTGGTCAAGATTATTTGGTGTTCTATGTGCCTCTTGTGTCTGAATATTAATTTATTTTCTTAGATTTGAGAATTTTTCTCCCATGATTTCAGTAAATAAATTCTTTATACCTTGTGTACTGTGTACTGCTTTTTCTCTCACATCCATAATTCTGAGGTTGGTTCTTTTTGAGTCATGCAGCAACTTTTGTAGCCAGCTGCCTTCTCGGTCCTTGTTTTGGAGTCATCCTCAAATCTAACATTTAATTCCTCAACCTTGTCTTTGAAGTCTGATATTCTGTCCTCACAATGTTTGAGCCCACTTTCCCTATTTTCAAGTAAAACTTGAAACTAAACTTCAGCCTGATTTCTTTTCAGATTTTCCACTGCTCTGCCAACACGTTCCTTCATATCTTGTGTTACTTGTTTGTCTCACCTAGCCTTTTATCTGTGCCTTCTATAATCCCAGTCAACTTTTTATTCATTAAGACAATTATTTATTTAGTAAATTTCTCTTTAAGCTCAATGATCGTTTCTTGAATTTGTTTAAGTCTGTCTTCTGTGAACTGACCGGCTGTTTCACTGTTTTGATTTTCTCGCCTATGAGTGCCACTATTTCAGAGCCCGTGATATTAGCTTCTGAGGAGTCGGGTATTTCTGCATCGCCTTGTCTTCTCACGATTCTATTGCTAAGGGATTTCACTTTAATAGCCTCAATGAGACTTTTTTCCCCCTGAATATCTACAAAGGTGGGTGGGGGGGTGCTGAAAGCCCACTGAGTTCTGTGCTGGGAGTAGCACCAAGGGGGACCTATCAGTCTGATGGCCTCCAAGGTGTCTTATTCACTCCAAGTCTCCTCAGAAAAGCTCTCTTGTCTACCCTGGCTTCCCTGCTCCAGTGGCAAAGCTCTCTACCCTCAGTGGCCTGTTCTCATGAGGCCACTTTTCAGGAGATTGGCCATCTTTCCCCCCTCTCTGTGACTGTGCCATTTCCTTCCTAGGGCTAAGAGTCTCCCCAAAATTCCATGTGTGTGACCTGTCTGTGGCTTTTTTACTCCAAACAGTTTAGATTCGTCATTGTTTTTTTATTTTTGTTTGTTTGTTTTTTAATAGATACTGCCTAAATCACTTTGTAGTATGGTGCTGCTAATAACTGCGTCTCCTGAGCTGGTCTGCTGAGCTGCAGAGATGCCTTTTTAAGGGGAAGCCTGCAGTGCATTTGCAGTCTGTACTACCTGAACCTCCTTTCTGGGGGCCAGGGCTGCTGGCTATTAATTCCTAGGGCCTCCTGATCTAGGTTCATCTGACACCTGTGGCTCAAGCTACCCAGCTGTTCCTTGCTTTTCATGGTCCTTCCCAGGCCTTCATGGTCTGGTATGTTCTTCCAGAATTCGTTTTCAGTTGTAGCTTTCTCACTAGTTTACCTGGTACCTTCTTTTTATATCCTCACATGATCTTTCCTTGGTGCCCATATTCAGTGAGAAATCTTTGATGTCTCATTCTTATAAGGACACCAATACCACTGAATGAGGCTCAACCTTTATAATCTCATTTAACTTCTAATTACCTGTTTTTTTAGGCCCTTGCTCTAAGTACAGTCACATAGGGAGGGGTTTAAAGATTCAGCCCATGAATTTTTAAAGGTGAGAATAGCAATACTATGCACACCTTTACCCAAGCTTTCAGATAAAAAAAATTAAACGTGAAACATCAATACCAACTTTACTAGACAAAAAGAAATAACATTTGGCAAGGTGTTGGCATATAGCGAGTCTCTGTAAATATCACCTCCTCTCTTCTTAACGCTTTAATGATTCAAGGCAAGAGCACATTTATGCTATGCAGAGGGTAGGGAGGAGTAATGGGAGTTTAGGGGATGAAAAGGAAGGAGAGAGACTGTTTAGTCATATTTTGCAGCATAAGAATTTACCAAAAACATGGTCTAAAGTAACATCTCTTTCTGATGTTCATCTTCTAAAGGTTAGGAGTCCAGGCACATCTTACCTGGGGTCTCTGCTGAGGGTCTTCAGAGGCTGATGTCAGTTCTTGCCTGCATTCCATTTCTTCCTGGAGCCCAAGTTCTTTTCTGAGCTCTTGATGGTGTTGGTAGAATTAGTTTATTATAGCTATAAAATTCTATAAAATTGAAGTTCCTGCTTTCTTAGTAGCTGAAAGTAGCTGGGGAGGGGAGACACTCATTTTCTAGAAGTTACTCGTGTTCTTTGACATAGGCTGTCTCAAAACATGGCAGCTGAACTCAAAGACGGCAGAAGATTGTCCCTTTCCAGTGTGCTGAGACAGTCTCACGGAATGTCGGGGAATCGTGGAAGTGGCGTCCCCTCAGCTTTGCTATATTTTATTGGCTAAAGACAAGTCATGCAAGGGGAAGAGATTTCACAAGGATGTGACTCGTTGCAGCACCTTAGTGTTTACTCGCCAGAAGAAGAATAAGAGATGATACCATTGGCAACTGCCACCTGTGTCATACGTTCCAGGGTGACCAACCTTATGGACAAATCAGCTCCATAAAGATGGACTCAAGGGTGTGGCCATTGAACTTCCGGGTGACGTGAGGTGCAAAGGTGTTATGAGTCTGAAAGATAACCACAGAACCCCTGGTAACAGCGTGAAAGGAGAAAGCAAACCCTTTAAAAGAACATAAATGCTAATTAAAGAAAGTTTATGTTTGAAGACAGAAACCAAACAGTCCTCAAAATCAAAAAGACTTTGCCGTCTTCATTCTTCTAGGCTGAATGAGAGCAAGGCATGCAGTTCTGATGACACATTGTGACAATATATGGAAACTGTCTTAGTAGTTCTCACTCTATATAAAGTATTGAATCCTACAGGGGAAGAATATAACCCTTTGGAAATTCTAAACTATTCGTGAGGTTCGTCCTATACTTCTGGGAAGTTCAACATGTAGAGAGATGGGAAGTAGTGGCCCTCTGTATGGCCAGAAAGCAGTATATGCGACTTGCTTGTGACAGCAGATCAGCTGGGAGAGAACCCCTTTGTTTCTAAAAATATCTGTCACTGTGGAATGGGACTTGAACCTGGAAAGTAAGGCTTCAGACTAAATTCTGACCCCTGTTTATATTGAAAGGAGCATCACCTCTGTTCCCAAGTTTCTGTTTGTTATTCTATTTTTATTTCTGAGTCTTAGCTACATCAATATCCTTATATGGTATGCAATATGCCCCCATTCTTATAATAAACTCTTTGTAAATTTTCATTAAACATTTATTAAAGTTGGTTTCTGTTACTTGCACACAAAAGTCATTTTACAAAGACAGTTGCTGGCCTATGAAAGAAAAAGCAGTAGAAACATCATGATTGTTTTTCAGATATAAAATGTTAACACTGTCCTAGCTGTGCAGAATCCAACAGGTAGTGGGTTTAGGAAAGAACATTTTGTTGGACCACAAGGAGCCCATGGGCAAGAGAACATTGTGGATCAGTTTCTTGGGATCCTCCATATTAAAAAAAGAAAAAGAAAAAGAAAAAGAAAACCATGGAAAGCAAGAGACTTGAACTGGAAACCTTTTGAGATCTCTTTCAGTTCTGTGTTTCTGAACAAAAGTAACGCTATGATGCCAGCATTCTGGAGAGCAGGGAGTGAAGGAGATTATGCTAGGGACCTAGTTTGAGCTGAAAGGAATCTCTCCAATATGATTGCCAATCAAACTTCTCATATAGGGAAGATGCAGAGAAGAGACACTTGGAATGAAGGACTCATGGCTGCTGTAGGTCACTTCTTGACGTTGCACACTTGAGCTACACGTTTCTTCCTTTCTCCACACAGTAGAAAGCTTTTATTTAATTCTGATCATGATGAAAATAACAACATTCATAGGAGAATATTAACATAAAATTATGTTTATTTTGGGTATTTTTAAAGAGCTTATCAGTATTTCACACTTTGGATTCTGGGGGACAGATGCTTCTTCCTGAGACTTTGAAATCAGCAAGTGAAGAATCTATGACTCTAGTGCTCACTGGAAATCCTTTGCCTTACCTGGCAACTTTCAGCCAGCCATTTCATAACATAATATTTTTTCCTAGCTGGTACATTTCAGGAGAGTTTTTAGCTCTTTTGAGGTACTATAAAAAGCAGTTGGAATGTTATCAGCTTTTCATGAATTGATTTATGTAAAAAGTAACCGCATAGATCTTGTTTCTTTGTTGGAAAATCTGCTTAAAGTCTTAAAACCTCTTAGAGAAGATTACCAAAAATTCTTCATATTTGAGATAGCCACTGGAATGCACAGTGTGGTTTGTACTGCTTACTGGGATCTTAAGACACTACACTGTTCAACTCTCTCCACTTACTAGTGTTTAAAAAAATGTAGAGGTTAGAACTTTGGGCAGCTCGGCTACCAGACAGGATCAGGAAGCATCAAGATGGCAGAGAAAATGGAATCCTCTGGATTTGAAATGGAACAAAGCAAACAAGCAAACAAAACAGTCCCCAGTACGTTGCAACTGTGGTTCTCTTTGCTTTGGCTCACGTGTACATCTTGAAGACCACAATTTTCTGGAAGCACAGGCTCACACTAAAGTTTGAAATAAAACGATGTATACCTGTCACTTTAGAGACTATACTCCTGTGAGAGGAAGATTTTGAATCACCAATTGCATAATCCTCCGGAGCTTTGTTTTCTCCTCTAGTTGCTGAGTATAAAAGGGCTACCTCCCAAGTTATCATAAATCAACGGAACCGTGAGAGTGACACCACCAATCACCACGCCGGTGGGATATCACCACGGGATAGGTTAGGTGGCAGCGCACAGCTCGGTTGTCGCTATCCACAGTGGCTACAAAGTGAGCTCTGTGACCCAGGCTCAGCCACTGCATGATTACATCACCTTCGGCAAGTTCAATTTAACAAGTGAGGCCATGTAACTTTGACAAGTTAGCTGTTCCAGGCCTCAATTTTTGAAGTCTGTAATATACTCTGGTAATAAAGCAAAAGCAGTAGTTTCATGGGGTTGTTGAAAGCAGTAATGTAACGCACTTTAAATGGAAATATCATAGTGGGGTAGTGAAAAGCTCTCACGAGGGTCAGAAAGTATTAACTCCTATCGTTAGTGTGTTGCAGAGTGTATGGTTAAAGTGCTTCCAGTAAAATTTCTGATTTCTGAGCTTGTGGCATCTCTGCAGACCTAGGCACAGCCAGATCTTCTTTTAAAACTGGAAATGGGAGAAATCTTCATTTTTTCTTGTAGGCATTCTATGAACAAAGCCGTGGAATCTGGAATGTCAGCACATTGCCGTGTATAGTTTCTTTTCTGGCTGTTTGAAATAGAAATACATGAAGACTTATTGCATTCCCTCCTGTTATCTCAGCTTATGTGGGGGGGCATATTTAAATGGTAGTTTTTTTTTTGAGTTCAGGAACCAAGTCTTTTGGTTTTATTTTGTGTACAACTTCTACATAATCTTGATCTCAGTGGTCAATGGAACAATTTTTGGAAGGTTCAACTGGATGGAAGTACCACCTCCTCCTTTCCCACCCTTCAGGCTGAGCCAGTCTTCTGTTTCCAGTGCTGTGCTGAAGTGGTGAAGGGATGAGGTGGCGTGCCTGGTGCTCTTGGGCTCGCTTACTGCTTTTGACCCCATTCACTTAATTATTCACAAATGTTTATTAACGGACACTAAGGCTTCCATGTGCCAGGTGCTTTGAGAAATGCTGGGGAAAGTAGTGACTAAGTTAGTTTTTGATTCGTGGGCTTAAGTTTTAGTTTAACATCATATGGAGGTTCATATTATGTTAGGGAGAAACTCTTAGATCTCTAATTACAAGGCATCCTTGAAATCTGGTATATTTTACTACAATCTTTACTTTTGGGTCTTCAAATCGTTTCCTAACAATATTCAATCTAAATTTTCTCATTGTATTTCTAACATTGAATAAACTTATGGGTTGTCATTATAAGGCAAGTTGGACAGTAAGAAACTTTTCCCCTTGAATTTTAGTGGGACCCACAGAGGGAGGTGTTCCATACACAAATGGACTCTTGAAAACATGGAGCTAGTCTCCCTGTAGTTTTTTGAAGCTTCCGCTAAAACTCACGATTAGTATGTGAACTTTATTTGTAAGGCCCTGTGCACAGCCAGAGGAAAGAGGTCCAAAGGGAAGCATAAATTGTAGAAGGAAAAACACCATGGGGATGAAATAAAGTATCAAGCTGCCCAAAAAGAAGGAGTGTCTCACAGCATGTAGAAAAGCTGTGGCCGAAGACCGGAAACACCAGCGTTAGTAGAGCTGAAAATACATATAAACATATTTAAGTTTTGAGAAATGGCTCATAGGAGATTTAATGGCTGTGAAAAGCCCCCTTTTTTTTCACTTAGGAATGGGAGCTAAAATAGCCCATTTATAGCACTGGGAAATCCCATCCCCAAGGGTCTCAGCTCATTTGACATTTGCAGAGAATACTGTCTGTGCCAAGCACTGTGCATGGAAGATGGAGACATAGCCCCGGCCTGGGGAGGTTTCCAGTCTACTGTAGGAGCAAATACCTTAGCAGGACACTTCTCTACACAGTGAAACAACCTGGGCTGCCGTGGAGATGCTGCGAGTGTGACTGTGCAGCCTGGTGCAGGGAGTGGATGTCACAAAAAGATTTCTGGAGCAGGAGATGCCTGAACCATGCCTTCAAAAGATTAGCCTGTGAATGGCATAGTGTAAAGGATGAAAACATTTTGGGGAAAAAGGAAAACTTTCATGAGAGGATGCAAATACTATCAAAACTTTCAAAACTAAATAATTGCAAGGCAGCAATCATATCCCATGTCTCCTGATACCTTCTTGGCCAAAGAGTAGAGGCAAAGTCATTGAACAACTGCAATCAACAAATCACCTGCATACAGTTCATGTGGATGCCACCAGTTGGATTTTGGGCACAGTGCGGTCTCCCCAGATGACCTTCTTATTTTTGGCAAACTGCAGCAGCACGTTCCCCAAAGAGTCCTGTTGCCAGAGCCCTTTCTCGTTGCCAAATAGCCCAAACCGCCCCTGTTAGGGGAAATGCTCTTTTGACTTTACTCAGTGGCTTCTTTCAGGTTCACTGTTTTCCCACAGAGTTATTTCAGGATGGTTGGAGAGGAGACTGTGGGTGTATTAACCCTTTGTCAGATAGCATGAATCGTTTCCCAAATGGAAGACACTTGCTTCATTCACAAATTGTGTTGTTGATAGGCTGGATTAATTGCCTTTCTTTCTCAGAAACTCAAAAAAGTCACATCTAACTCAAAGATGGCATGGATTTCTGACCCTTTCCTGGTTGGGAGAGTTTTAAGAGAATGTTTTGGGAATTAGAGTCTTTTGATTTTCTGAAAGTGTATCTGTTCTGAGAAATTCTCAAAAATAATTAAATTTTTGATAAAACCTCTTTCATAACATTTAAACAACTTAAGAATTTGGGGATTTTCTTTATAGTGTCCTTATTATAGAAGATTTTCTGTTCACGCACAGCTTCTCTGTACTTTCACTTCTTGCCAAAAAGCAAAGACAGAAAAATTAAGAAAGAAGAAAGAAAAAAAGAAAAAAGAAGCCTCTTATGTTCCCATAGACGAAGCATATTGGACCATTTGTGACTCAGGCACTAAGGTTCTTGTTCATTGTGGATATACCAGTGTTGGGACAATCGCATTTGAAAGGGCTTCAGTTCCATGAGAA
This sequence comes from Ctenodactylus gundi, assembly GCA_004027205.1. Lineage (NCBI taxonomy): Eukaryota > Metazoa > Chordata > Mammalia > Rodentia > Ctenodactylidae > Ctenodactylus > Ctenodactylus gundi. Next base: position 46,063 of record PVKB01002659.1, on the reverse strand, counting down.
TTAGAATTTTTACCAATCTCACTGCAAACAAAAACACAGTTGGAACAAAAACTGGGTACTTGTAATGCACAAATCTTCAAAAGGAGAGTCCCTTACTACAGAGTGCCTACTGCTCACGTGCCAGCCAGCCAGCACCGTGAAGATTCTAGAACGCATTTGTGCAAAGCAGCTGTGACCCTGGAGCTCAGGGCAGACGTGCTGACGTGAACATCACAACTGTTTGCAGTGGATCTGGCAGAAGGCTCGCGTTCTGTGCTTGTCCAGCTGCCTTCGCAAAGATAGTCAGGTACAGGGTCTGAATCCTGCTGAGCTGTCATGAATGTGTTTTTGGGTTGCTTTTGTCAGTTTACTCTTTATAAGGAAGCTGGCTCAAGACTCAGCTTTAGATATATGAACCCAGTTTATGGAATGTTGAGCCATTTGTAGGTGTGGTTTGGGCATGCTGAAGGGAAATCTTGTCAGCATCTTTTAGGTAGTATATTAGACAGCAAATACTCCGATAAAGGGTACTTATAAAGAAGAGGTTTATTTTATCGCATGGTTCTGGTGGGTTAAGTCCATAATTAGGGGACTTTATTTGTTTGAGCCTGTGCAGAGGGCAGAACATTATGGCAGGAGCAAGTGCAGAGAGAGAGAGAGAGAGAGAGAGAGAGAGAGAGAGAGAGAGAGAGAGAGAGGAGGCTCATTATCTTCTTCAAGGGGATGCCCCCAGCAACCTAAAAACCTCTCAGTAGATTCTTCTTGAAGGTTCATGGCACCTCCCAATCCTGCCATCCCAGGGACCACATCTTTACATGCAGACCTTTAAAAAACACCCATTCAGATCAGAACAGGCACGCTCTTGTAGCTAATAAGAAGTACAACTTCAGGTTAATGTCATTGGCATTTCGGCTCTCACGGCTGAACTCTCCTACCATATATCAAAAAAAAAAAAAAAAGTCTGGAATCACCTCTTTGTTTTTTCTAACACAAAAGCCTTGGTTTTTATTGAAGTCACTATGCATGGTTCAGTCTCTGAAGGAACAGTGGGAAGGGAAACAGCACTCAGGGTTATGAGGAGAAGAGTCGTATCAGTTGAGGGAAAAGTTGTGAGTTCTTACTGGAAAGTAAATCGAACATTTCTAAGGGGTTAACAGAAAGTAGTTTCCAACCCAGCGATTTTCTGAGTACCTCGACATGCCCAGCACTAGCAGACAGACTAAAGCCTCCAAGGCTCGGGACCCAGACACTAGGGCTAGAGTGGGAGCTCACTGCTCCTCTCTTTTGCCCCCTTGACGTTCACACTTTGCGCTCACTGGTGTTCCTTTCAGATCCTTACATGGGCCTGCAGGGCTCTTTCATCCTGCTTCTCTCTCTTTTGTCCTCTCTTGTTGTCTCATCCCTCAACCTCTAGTAATTACCAATTCATCCTCCGCCTCTACGAGCGTGGCTTCCTTACACTCCATATTTGTGTGAGTTCACACAGCATCCATCTCTTTGGCACTTTCTGGGTTAATTCATGTCGTCACAAGTGACACACTTCCTTCCCCTTTTTTGAAGCTACGTTGTATTGCGCACTGTGCCGCGTTTTCTTTACCCATTCCTCCTTTAATAAGAACCAAGCTAGTTCTGTATCTTGGCTGTTGTGAATATGCTGCAATGAGCATGGGAGCGCAAGTATCTGATTAATGTAACGATTGCAATTCCTTTGGATATAGTTCCGGTAACGGGATTGCTGGATCCCATAGTCATTCTATTTTTAATTTTTAAGGGACTACTATACTGTTTTCCATAATGGCTGTACTAATTGACATTCCCACCGACACCGTGCAATGGCTCTTTTTTCTCTATATCGTTTCCAGAATGTGTTACCATGCAGATAACACATGCTTATGTATGTGTAGAAAGCTCTAAAGACAGTACACAAATTGTTAGAGCCATTGAACAAATTCTGTGAAGTCGGAAGATAGGATGCCAACATGGGCACGGTGGGGAATGGCAGGGAGAGGTTCAGAGGGAGGGAAAGAGTGCTCATATTGTTGAATCTGTAGTATCATGTGCATTCAAATAAAATTTTTGAATCATCTAAATTTTAAGCTGTGAGGCTGGGGACATAGTTCAGTGAAGAAAGTACTTGCCTGGCGTGCTCAGTGTCTTAGATACTTTTTCCGTTGCTGTGCCCAATACCTGACACTCACACATTTAGGAAAGGAAAGGTTTATTTTAGCTCACAGTTTCAGATGGTCACAGTCCATTCAGGGGCTGCCGGCAGCAACTGAAGTACATGGCAGAGGCAGAGATGGTGGCAGCTTCTCGGGACATCACAAACAGACAGGCAAGTGAGACTAGTCAAGACTAGTCCAAATCCCAGTCTTAGTCTCTCCTGCATCCGGGTATCGAAGGTGTGGCCACTACACACCTTTTGTCTTAAGTCACATGCCTTTAGTCTTAACTCACACGCCCCTAATCCCAACAACTGCAATCCACCCTTCCAGACTAGACCCCAATCCACCAACAGTACATGGCTCCATAGACAATCCATAACATTAAAATACATGAGACTTTTGGGGGACACTCCAGATCCTAACCGCAACACTCAGGGCCCTGGGCTCAGCTCCCTAGCACCACACAGAGATTAGGCTGGTCTGGTGGGGCATACCTTAACCCACCCCCCTAGGGAGTCTGAGGCAGAAGAATGGCCTTGAGCTCAGGACCACTTTGTCTCAAACAAAACAAAACAAGACAAAACAACAACAACAACAACAAATCTGTATGCACAACAGATTGCTGTAGCTCCCACTCACAGAAGCAGCACCCATGTACCCATGAGGGAAGTGTCTACTGTGGACTGTCATGCAATGAATACCTCTCTGCCTGGCATTTGAAAATAATACTGGCTCTGAACTACTGTGGAATTTGAACCCTGGACTCAGTGGTTACTGGGAAAATTTATTAGAAAGTATATTTTAAGAATGAATTATAAAATTTTCTAACAGTCCATATCTCAGGGATAACATAAATCTGCTTGTCTGTATTTGTGTCCTCTTTTCAGAATAGGCCAAATGCTCAAATTACTTTGATTGATCGTTGGAACCATTTGATCTACTTTCTGAAATTTTTTTGATTTGGTTGTCCTGCCAGGGTGCCTAGGCATTTGGGATTTAAAAAACAAACAAACAAACAAACAAACAAACAAACAAACAAACAAACAGCTTGGGTGATTCTAATGTGTCCTAAGAAGCTGAGAAACCTGGGATATAGAATAGAGTCTGTGTTAAATTTTTTAATATGTGTAAAGCATTCAGAAGATTACTTGGTAGGAGTAAGCACAATAAATGTTGATATCTTTGATGTAGATATTGGCCCATTGCTGAAAACGAGGCCAAATGTTGAATATATAATTAAACATGCTATCTCTCTACTCACACATTGGGTATGACCAAAAAACTAGGTTTAGTTTCTTAGTTTAGGAACTAAGAGAAATTATGAATTCCACTTACAAATTGCATTTCTTACTATGCTTAGATAATTAGCGCTTTGATGTCTGTCTTCCAATCAGAGGTGTAATAACCCTGACTCTGGAAATGAGAAAGGCAAGTTTGTGAAACCAAAATGTTTATTTCTTAACACTTCCAAGTCTTCAAAGAAAATCTTAAATGAATACACAATTAGCATTATGAGTAGACTAAATGAAAGGGCACTTGCTAATTAGTCCTCCCCAGTGAAGACTTGCAGCTGATTAATTTGTGCTGGGTACCTGTTGTGTTCAGAGCCTCCTGGGAGAGCCAATGGGGGATATCCTGTTGTGGTTATTCTTCCACTGCCAAGACCCATTACCTGACATCCTTAAGGGAGGAAAGCTTTTTTTCCCCCCCCACAGTTTCAGAAGGTCTCAGTCCATTCATGAGCAGCTGGCAGTAGTGGAAGCATAGGGCACAGTCCTAGCCGGAGGGAAGCACTTCATAGCATGGAGGGAGGGTGAGTGAGGAGGGGCAGAGCTAGTATATATTCTTTCCAGTGACTCACCCTGTCTGGGGCAAGCTCCAGTTTTCTGTCCCTTCTGACTAGGCCCCACTCCTTAACAGCATGTGAAACCCATGTACAATTCACAATATCCAAATACATGAGGTTTGGGGGGCCATTCCAGATCCGAGCCATAATATGTACAAAATACAAGACCTCAGCTTCTTAATCAAGGAGACTTTAATGCATATTTCTAGCATATACAACATGATAATGAGAGTTAAATGTATTTCCTATGCCTGAATAAAAATCATTGGGCTTCTTGTTAGGAGTCGTATAAAGTCAATTCACTCACCGTGACAGATCTCTATCCACTCTTCTGCCTATTATTCATATCGTACATACATCAAATATAATGTTACACAAAAGATTTTAATAAGCTTCTCATCCCATTTCTTTTTCAGGAAAACAAAACATTCACATGGAAATAAAAAACCACTTTTTCACTTAATCTTAACTAGTTTGAAGTATCAAACCTTTCAAGTGTCTTTTAAAGTTGAAATTGCTCAAATAAAGAAATCATTTCAGGGGCTGGGTGCATAGCTTAGTGATCAGAGTACTTGCCTCAGCATTGCAAAGCCCTGGGTTTGATCCTGCGGCACTGCATAAGCTGGGTGTGGTGGCACGTGCCGATAATCCCAATACTCAGGAGGATGAGGTTGGAGAATTGCTGTGATTTCTAGGCCAGTCTGGACTACTGCATAGTGACTTCATAGCCAGCCTGAACAACAGAGTGAGACCTTGTTTCAAAGAAAAAGAAAAAAAGAAAAAGACAAACAGAAAGAGAGAAAAAAGAAAGAGAGAGAAGGAAAGAAGTCATGTCAGAATAAGCTGAAAGATCAGCTGCCTTTGTGGTATCTTAATGGAAGCTTCTTTTCATCTTACTTCTGTGGAAAGATTATGTTCTTGTCTTTAATTGGGATTAAAGCGGGGTAGCTGCCTATCTCTAAAGTGTATTGTTATACACTGGACATGCAAGTTAAAATTTTTCTTACAAATTACTAAACGTTGGTTGAGCAGACGCGGGAAGGACACCCTGAAAATATTACACATGAGCTCAATCTCCTACAGTGGAAAAGTACACAGTCTTACTACGTGCTACTTCTATCGTGTTTTTGGCTCCAGCTCAGCATGTAGGCCGGCCAGCCTCTCGGGTGCCTCTTATCAAATATAAAAATGGGGCCTCAGTGTTGACACAGTTCCTCTGACTTATTTATGTTGACACGGTGGCTAGTAATGAGTTGCACTCATGAGAGCTGAAGGTGGCGGTGGGAAGATTGCTTTTTTGAACTTAATTACACCAACAGATTTCCATAAATTAGCATGGCTTAACAAAACCTTGGGAGTTTCCATAGTTATTCAATAATTCAGTTTCTCATTTATTTACTGAAGTCTTTAATACCAGTAGTTATTGAATGACTTCCTGGTGCTGAGCACTAGCCTTACACATAGAGGTAGACAAAGACCTTGGCAGAATGCGATTGTGCCACGTTCTGTTCAGGTAGTCTGTGAAGAGTCATGTGACTATTCTCAGACTTTGTTTTCTACACCATGTCAGGCATGGCCAGTGACTTTGCTGCCTTTGCCTACAGGATGGTTGATCATTGACTCACATAATGACTCAGAAGTCATTGTAAGCCAGGCCTGGGGCATAGGTTGGCAATCTCTGCACTCTGGAAGGCTGAGACAGGAGAATCACAAGTTTGAGCCTAGCCTGGAAAACTTAGCAAGAACTTTGACTCAGAAAGAAAGAAAGAAAGAAAGAAAGAAAGAAAGAAAGAAAGAAAGAAAGAAAGAAAGGAAGGAAGGAAGGAAGGAAGGAAGGGCTGGTGATGCTGCTTAGTGCAAAGGCCCTGGGTTCAACCTCCAACACAGAAAAAAAAAAGTTATGACATGATTTGTTTTGGCCCCTAAAATAAAAATAAAAGTGGCACCCAGCCCTTGCATGGAAATCCTAAGAGCCAGAACTTTATTGGCCCTGTTCTCTTCCTGCTTTGTGAGTCCAACCACGTTCCCAACATGAGTTGCTCCTCCTGTTTAGGGTCAGATATGAACACATGGCAGGCGGACATGAATATTGGGGTACAAGAAACATTCCCTAAGTGGAGTGGACACCTGATAGCTAACTGCCACGCAGGAGAAGAAAGTGGTCTTGAGATTTGGGAGCCATTTGTTACTGTGGAGAGAACTCACCTTCCCGACTGAGCCAACACTGTCTAAATGGGAGAGTGAACAACAGCGACTGACCTGTCGAGCCATGACTGATATCTGACAGGCCACTTCCTGGAAGCTCCTACCATGTTTAAGACTCACCTGGGTCTGAATCATCCCTTCACCCATGTTCTTGACACTTTCTCTACTGAAACTCCTCTCCTGCACATGTCTATTACTCACATGGAGTAACTGCTCTTCAGAGAGAGGAACCTTGAGTAATCCAATAAGGAGGGAGGCAGTGCGTGGGGAGTTTATAGTGCCGCGGGAGCCCAGGGAGGGGCCTCAGGGCTGCATCTGCTCCACTCTTGCCCCAGATGTCATAGTCCACAGCTGCTTCCAATCATCAGATGCACGCATTTCCTGTAGAAGCCAAATACTAAAAGAGACAGACACACACACCACCAAAATCTGTGACTCCCTGCCTCCTCCTCCCCTCCACCTCTCCAGATTCACATTTCGGAATTTGAGCACATTCAGAAAGCTGCAGGCTTTTATATTTGTGAAAGCAAAAGGGTCTTTAAGTGACTTTATTTTTTTGCAGAAAGGATCCCGCTGGAGTCCAAAGTGACCCTTGCGTTGGAGGTGGGATAATTCTATAAGCGGTGGGTGTTGCCTTCCACAGTCAGTTCTGATGCCTGCTCTGAGCTCTGATCTACTCCTCTGGGAAAAGGAGGGACCAGCAGAGGACATGGAGGGAGGGTAAGAGCCTTTGGCCGACACTCTCTTCTTTTAACCTCAGCTTATCCAAACAAAACAAAACAAAACAAAACCAAAAACCAAACCAAAACAAAAACCCCAACACCAAGGCAATCATTCTACCAGTGTCTCCTGAGCACCTACTATGTGCCAAGACTGTTCTAGATTCTGGATCCTCTCTGGCTTTAGAATTAAATTGTTAAGTCATGTTTTTATAGTGCACATAAAATCAGGCGTTTATAATGCAGGTGTAGGAATTATGGAAGGATGAACCCAGTTCAAATTGAGATGACTGCCCGTCTGTTCTGGAGGTTACTTCTGGTTGAGTTTCCCAGGTAACAAATTTAGAAAAGAAAATTTGCACATAGAAAGGCCGTATGCTCAGCAACAACAACCTGTGGAGGACTGAGAAACAGGACTGGCTAGACGGAGAAGTTAGGCTTTGACGCAGCTGTGACAGGGGCCTCGCCAACTCCACCAGAGCTGAAGATCTGAGAGAGGCGTTCACTATTCCACTCTGGGATGAGGGAACTGGAATTCTTCCACCTCCCAGTTTCACAGTAATTAGACACGAGGAGCTCTAGAGATAGGGCAAGGCCAGGGGATGGACAGCCTGGGAAGAGGCTCCCTTTGTGGGAAGGTGCTTTGAAAATTCCCCCCAAATCGGTTCCACCTGCGGATGAGAAGAGTAGCTCCATCACTGAGGGAGATCTAGGCAGACCATGGAATAAAAGGGCCACCACTCACTAAGGTCTCCAGAAATGATAGGAGTCAAACTTATGAGTTAGTAGAACTCATTTGTCTTTTTTACCCACTCTGTGTCCTTTCCTGATGTTCTCATTTTACTCATGGAGTGATCCATAAGAGAATAAGGGAGTTATCTTAAAAATATATCAGATTTTTGTGTTCATGTGGAATGCAGTAGCATAACTTTCCCCCCCATTTTGTTGATATGTATAAGTGCAAAATTTAAGGTTTACAATGAAGTTTAGCATTTTGTGCACATACGTATCTTGTCAAGGTGACAAGGACTTTCCCACTCTCTTTTTGTCCCTCCTCCTACCCACCCCTCCCTCCCTCCCCGCCCTACCCCCCTGTTTCACTTTGTTTTTTTGTTTTAAGTTCCATAAGAGTCATGATCTGGGTCTCTCATATCAGAGAGACCATCCGATGTTTCACCTTCTGCTTCTGACTCACTTCACTAGGCATGATGTTCTCAAGTTCCTTCCATTTGCCTGCAAAAGCCTCCACGCTGTTAGACTTTATTGATGTATAGTATTCCATCGTGTATAAATACCACCATTTGTGTATCCATTGGTCTGTTGATGGGTATTTTGGTGACTTCCATATATTAGCTATTGTTAGTTTTGCTGCTATGAATATGGGTATACATATATCTCTGTTCTATGTTGTTTTGGCCTCTTTTGGATATATTCCCAGGAGGGATGTTGCTGGATTAAAGGGGATATTTATTTTTAGCCTTTTGAGAGCTCTCCATACTGCTTTCCAAAGGCGTTGTACGAATTTACACTCCCACCAGCAGTGCAGGAGGGTTCCTTTTCCCCGACAGCCTCGCCAGCACTGATTGCTATTTGACTTGTTGATATAGGCCATTCTCTCTGGAGTGAGATGGTGTCTGCGTTGTTTTGATTTGTATCTCTCTTATGGCTAGAGATGTTGAACATCTTTTCATGTATCTTACAATAGCATAACTGAAGAAATTCATCAATTTCTCAAAGACACAATGCTTCTATGTAAGTTGTGTTCTCACAATGTCAATCAGGCAGTGCCTTTTACATGTATGGCACCAAAAGTTGAAGAAGCCAAAGAACATGGCCAAGGTGCATTAGAGCAGGTGTCACACACCAGAGTCAAGGGTAGACCTTCACAATTTCTGCTACAGCATGTTGCCTCTGGCCTCTTGGTCAGTAGGTGGTATCTGAGAGGTTTTGAGAAGAGGGATCATTTCTACCTGAGGTCCAGCTTTGCTCTTTTTGCTTTTTGGTTGTAATGCCGAGTGGTTTGCTTTATTTTTCCTTAATTCCTTGGGAATGCATATCTATGATGTGTTTTAACCAATGATATGAAATTTCAGTCAAGGAAAAGAAGTCTTCATGCAGGACTTGTTAGACTGACTTATTTAGCAAATATTTGATTGAAGATTATGCCAGGTGGTATGCCAAAAGGTGTCTTCTTTTGCTTCTACCATTTGAGGTTTTTCATCCAGCTTTCTGTCTCACCAGCGCATACTAGAGAAACAGCAGCATAACTCAATCACAATCAGGAATTTCATGAGAAGATTTCCTGCTGGTTTCAGGTTCCTTATCTGAGAGATTTGATTAGAGGGTGAAATTGGATAGGAAGAAGAAACACCTGAATATCTTTAATTCATCATGAAATCCAACCTCCCCAAACATCAAAGCTGCTGAAAATTTTCAAAATAAATGTGTCATGAAAGTAGACATAAACTTCAGTAGAATTTGATACACGGCCAGAGATCACAAGGAGAAGTAATGGTGTGGAGTAACACCTGCAGTACACAGATTCTCCAGTTTTTGGTTTAGCTATTTGAATTTAGATGATGCATGACGTGGTTGGTCATTTTTGAGAGTGGCACAGACTCTAATCAACATAAACATGTGATCAGAATTAAAATACTCACACTAACTCTTCTGTGTCTCAACAGATAAAAATTTGCTCCTTTGTTCAGGACTCAGGACATTGCTTACATTAAATTAGCAAATCTGGTCACACAGAACTAATCCTGAGAGCTGGAATTTAGAAGTATACATTGTTCCCGATAGCTTTATAGGTGAAAAGTTTAAATGTAGTTAGATAACTTGCTTAGCACCTGTGTGGACAGGTGTATAATGTGGAGGTCTACAGAGATATGGAGAATCAGGACGTTTTAACAGATGAGAATTCAAATTTTCTTGCAAAGAGGAGCAGCTGGAATAAACTCTCTAAGAACTTCATGCTGGAAGGGGGCATGAGACTGAAGTAGGGGCTTTTGGAGTCAGGTGCTGCCTTGAAGCAAAAGAAATGAATGAAAGCTCTTTGCACTGGTGAGTGAGGCACTTGCAAAATGGTGACAGGAAAATGGCTGCTACGTGTTGAGAAACCTGGGGGAAAGAAGAGATATCTCAAGTGGAATTTTATCATCCTTATGTGCTGTGTTCTCTCTATAAAGTTGGTGGCAAGGCAAAGCATCCTTTTTAAAGATAGTTTGAGGACAATATGGGAGTAGATTATGGCTGTTTCTCTTGTCAGAGAAGATGCTGGGATTGCTCATGTTACTCCTTCACAGGGAAGAAACTTCCACACACCAGTGGGTTTACATGGTCATCTTTGTGCTAGGGAGATGAACTTTGCAACCCAAGCACATGTCAAGAACTGAGAAGAGATTGAACGCCCTCAATTTATTGACAAGGAATTTGAGGGCAGGAAGATTATCTTCTCTGTGAGGCTGTCTCCACTTGGTGGTGGAGACATGGGCTAAAACCTGGAAACCTGGAATTTGGGATGTTCCTCCTCCTGTGTCCCTTCTAACACCCAGTGTGCAGATACTGATCTTTGAGGAGTAATATAAAAATGGAGAATTGATGCAGCCAGGGAAAAGTGGGCGATGAAATTTGTTCTCTCTGTAGCCATGAGAAATGTGATTTGTTTATAAATGTGCTCATATATAATATTCTTACCCATTTTGACATTATTTATTTGATGAGAATATTTTGAAGATGAAAATGAATGAGATTGTTGTGTATAAAGATCAGCAGATCAGTAAGGCCTGAAATTCCTCCTCTGTTCTTCTCTCGCATCATCTCAGAGAGCCAGGCTTTGACGTCCTATCACATCACTGAATATTTATATGGCTGCATAATGGTATTTGGATCTTTGGTATTCAAACTTGACCAAACACGGTTAGATTTTGTTCCTGAGGCTTTATGTACTGACCAAACTAAGCATCTTCACCATGCAAATGGGATTTTGGCTTAAAATTGAGCCAGAATTAGGGTGGCTTTTTTTTCTGTTAGAATGTATTTATTTACTTGAACAGCTAGTTGAAATTGATGACTTCATTGCTATGTCCCATTCCTTTGCTCTCTATGGGGCCCAAGATATGATCTATTGACTTCAGAAGCTGCACAAGAATAAACTACTCCTTGGAGAATGTTAGGAAATGTTCTTGAAAAAATATGGCTTATTAAGAAGTAGAAATATTCTCCACATTTTTCAAGTATGTTATGTAGGCAAAGCTATAGAAAGAGCTGGTTTCACTGAGTGAAGAACAATCCCTTTGTTACTTGGGTTCAGTTTTTTATTGTGTTGGTCTGTGTGGGTCATTAGAGTAGAGAGAGGTCTCGAGGCCGTGTTTGGACCAAAATAAGAAGAGGAAGAATCCATGCTTCTATTTCTAACTTTTCACTTCAATGTGTATAGAATGGTAAAAACATGCTCAAGTCACCTCCAGCTGGATTTTAGAATTTTAGGAAGACAAATGTACAAATTCCTTGGCAATTTTTCTGTATGAAACACATTGTAAAAGCTGTAAGGTAGGTGTGTCCTTTTCATCTCTTTCTCATCCAGTAACCAGAGTGGTTAGAGATCTCAAAACTCCCCGAGAGCTCTTAGGACTGAGTCATGGGATGGGTAAAACGCAGCTTCTTCACAGAAGGTGGAATTTTAGTAATGGCCTAAACAGGTGTGTCAAACTATTTGTAAAATTGAACGTGGTTGTAGGCCTACTGAATATCTCTGGGCGAGCTGTTGAGGCTACTGATATGATGCAAGGTTTGGGGTGAGAACTAGGTATTCCGTACACCTCTCAATGCTGGTTCTAAGCCGGTGTATCTAATGATAACATTTTTTAACTCGGAAATTTCACGTGAGCATAGGTATTCTCAAAAGGCCTCAACATCCTAGTGAAGACGTAATAAGATAAGCGTTTTCTCGATCACTTCTTTGTTATTTTTGTTTTAGTCTTTTTTATATTTATTTAAATGAGGACTACATTTTTCTTCTGAGAACTGTCCTTTCATCATCCTTAGCTCTCACCTGGAGGGCGCTGTGACCATCTCAGCTTCAAAGGTTAAGTGGCAGATGGATTACAGTCAAGCCCAGGACTGTTCACTGATGGTGGAGGGAGAGTGAATTCTTCTTTTGCATATTTTACCCTTTCTTCTCATTTACTAGTAACATACTAAGTTCTGATTGACACATGGAAAGGTTTCTTTTTCTAATAAAATTAATTTATTTAAACCCTCTGCCTTAATGATAAAATAGGTACTTGAAAATATAGAGACACCCTGAGATGCATTCTTAGGATTTTCAATAGACAATTGAAGCTGGAGCCACGGAGTAGTCCGTCTTTGCTTCATTCCAGTTTCACCAGGAACCTTGGAACCTCTTTTGTGACTGTGATATAGATCTGTGGTAAAGCTTCCATTCCAGAAATTTCCACAGGGCCTGTTGTAACTTAACATGGAGAATGCATGTCATGTAGGTACTTGGAGATCAACCACTGAAGGGCCTAGAGGGGCTGACATGGTATGTCTGAGAGTCCTTTACTTCCAAAGCCTCTGTGCCAAAGGGCTCCTGGTCTAAGGAAGTATGTAGTGCAATGAATATCTTTAAATTTCAGAATTGATTTGTATACCCAGATAACAAAAATATTTGCTTTCAACTTCCACATCATCTAAAAGTCCCAGAAGGCAACGTCCGTAAGTGTTTTGGAATGAATTATGTTCTTCTAGAATTTATGTGTTGAAGTCCTATTCTCAAATGTGACTATATTTGGAGACAGCCATTAGGGTGATAAATAAGTCATAAGGGTGGGATCCTAATCAATAGCACTAGAGGAGAAAAGTACCAGTAAGCTTTCATTCTTTCTCTACACTGAGAGAAACCATCAGAAGAGAGGAAGGGGAGAGGGAGAGGAAGAGGGAGACAAAGTTAAAAAGTCAAAAAATAATTTTGAGTTTTACTTTTAGAATTGATACCTAAAACATTTGAAGTATTGGCAAAGTTTTATCATTTTGAGGGTGAGTTAGACTTTTAGAAACTTATGCTGGGACTTGTTCTAGGTTGTAAGGTGCAACATCAAATAAGTCAAATTGTTTGCAAGTTGTCTCAGTTACTTCTTTGTTGTTGTTGTTGTTGCTGTGACTCAATACCTGACATGCACAAATTTAGGAAAGGAAATGTTTATTTTAGCTCACAGTTTCAGATGGTCACAGTCCATTCAGGGGCAGCCAGCAGCAATTGAAATACATGGCAGAGGCAGAAAGGTGGAGGCAGCTTCTCGGAACATCACAAACAGACAGGCAAGTGAGACTAAATGAGACTAGTCCAAGTCCCAGTCTTAGTCTCTCCTGCATCCGGGTATCGAAGGTGTGGCCACTACACACCTTTTATCTTAACTCACACGCCTTTAGTCTCAACACACATGCCCCTAATCCCAAGAACTGCAATCCACCCCTCCAGGCCAGACCTCAATCCACCAACATTACATGGCTCCACTGACAATCCATAACATTAAAATACATGAGACTTTTGGAGGGCACTCTAGATCCTAACCACAGCACAAGTGGTATAGGAAAGTAAAGCCTAAGTTGTAATTTCTGCCCTTGAAACCAGGTGAACATGGCCTGATGTTCTTCGACATACACAGGAAGGAAAGGAACCTAGCCAAACTTTCCAACTTAGGTGTTGCGAAAACCCAGTTCACTCAGCTTCTACAAAGATGATATCTGGAATTATGTTACAGTAAAAAAGGTATTTTTCCACTTTAGAATGATAATAAAATTAGAATCAAGGTACATTAGAACCTGCACAATTATGGAGGAAGCATGGCAAATACAACCTCTCTCTACTCACCTCTCTGTTGTTTCACTCAATCTTTTCCCCCCCATTTTACTGATATGTATAAGCACAAAATTTAAGGTTTACAATGAAGTTGAGCGTTTCGTGCACCTACGTATCTTGTCAAGGTGACAAGGACTTTCCCATTCTCCTTTTGTCCCTCCCCCTACCCATCCACTCCTCCCTGCCTCCCCACCCTACCCCCCTGTTTCACTTTGTTTTTTGTTTTAAGTTCCATAAGAGTTGTGATCTGGGTCTCTCATATCAGAGAGACCATTCGATGTTTCACCTTCTGCTTCTGGTCACTTCACTGAGCACGATGTTCTCAAGCTTGTACACTCTAGAGAACATTCATTGTAGAATAGGCTGTTCCAGATTCGCAATTGATTAAAAGAGCTGCCAAAGGCCTTTGCTGTAAACTTTGAGCATTTGAACCTTGAGCAAAACTCAAGAACACAAGAAAACATGCAAAATACCTGCTCAAAAATGACTTCACATGTTAATTTGTTTTTCTGTGATTGCTGTGGGCTATGACACTACGCATAAAATATTTAACCTTAAATTCTACTTCTCATAATTTCTCATTTGTTCTACCTTACATTCCAAGAGAAAAAGAGAAGAACTAAATTTTAGACTCTTTACCCAAAAAAAATCTCGATTCACTTTACTCATAGCAGCTGCAATGTATTAGGATTTACCACATAAGGAAAATTTTTAATAGGATTACCTTTGTTGTTAAAGCCTCTGTAATAATAGAAAAAGAACCACTAACCACCACTGACTTTCTTAAGCTCTTCGAATGCCAGTTTTCTCTCCTGTTAAAATGAGGATTTTCATGTTTCATAAGAATCTCTCTGGATTGACCTCTACAATCACATCAATAAACCACCTGGAGAACCGTGGCTGGTCTTACCCAGTGTTAGCTTTTATCGTCTTCTTTTTAAAGCTTCTCCTGGCTTTTGCTCTTGTTTAACTTACACATGCCAAATATGAGAAAAAGCATATAGTCAATTGAAACTCATAGAAGTTAAGTTTTGTATCTTTATTTATGTTGGTGGAAGAGCTACGAATATAGCCTAACATAATTTTATTTAGATCAATGCTTTGGTTTAAAATTTTCTTTATATGTTTTTAATTTAGATGCAAGATATTCTTGTTTTTTGGAGGGGATTTTACACTTTAAATGATGTTGTTTTCTACTCTGTGGGAGGTGATAACTCCCACTCAGGAAAGTAAAAGTGGGCTTCCAGGTTGGCTGCTGACACAAACAATTTAAAGTGTTTTACCTGAGAAAATGAACGAAAAGTCTTTTTGTCTTCTGTATGTTTTTGTTTGCAAAACACCCTGGGGGCTTGCTAGTGTGATCAGAGTAATTTGTCACATCATTGGGACAATCCAGAGGTTGAGGTGAAACTGTGCCAAGGTACACTATGTGTGAGAGGCACCAGGCGTCAAGGTCCACCTATATGTGTGAGTGTTCCTTCTGGAAAGAGCAAGATTTTAAATTTGGAATTTTAATCTGATTCTTAGAAACCAAACATTGGTATGATAAATATTTAGTCATAGGAAAATGTTCTAAATCAAACTGAGGATTATTTTTAATGGAATTTTTTGGTATGGTTTCTCTGATTTCTTTTTTTTACATGATAGATTTAGTTTTGTTTCATCACTTTGAGAATGTTATCTTTACTGGTATTGATGATTTTTCTCTTTTCATCTGCCAAAAAATTTTAGGAATGTGAGTTTCATTAATTAAAAATATCTGGATGACTGAAAGAACAATGAGGAAATTAGGAGCGTAGTAACTATTTTTTTCTTGATCCTTAATGCCTGAAAAAATTTCTAGTCTTAAATGTAATGTATGTTATTTCCTTTTTAAAACATGATTTGTATTTATTGTATCAAAAATCCTTCAAAAAGAAAGTTTACTCTGTCTTGAATAATTGTCTTTACCCTTGAGGATGGAAAAAAAAAAATCTCACTTTGATCCTTAAGTTGCAAAAGGAGAAAGTCACATATATCTAAAAATGACAGGCTAGATAGTAAGAATTCTTACCAGGGGATACCTAAGGGTCTGGACCACCGGAAATAATATAAAACACCCTCATACATACTGCATCTCACCAACAGCCACAGCTCATACCCTAATGCTTACTTGAGGACAAGAGCTCATAATATTGTCTTGGCCAGTAGAGGGGATTGAGAGTGGAGAGTCAACTGGAATTTCCTTAGCTCATCATTCACACTTCCATTCTAGGCACAGAGAAGTTAGACTTTTTTAATTTAAAAAAAGCATTATTATCATGACAAGTTCACTTTTGGGACAGTAGGTATTCTGAAAGACCTTCTCATCCTAAAATCGCTAAGATGCTGAATGAATACCAGTACACTTAACACATTGCAGAGCTTTCAAAAAAGGAAGAGAAATTTGTATGTGCTCACAAACCAAATCAGGGTGCTGTCAGATCAGCAGCCAGAGCTGCCTTGAAAGCAAACGCTGTCAGTCTGAGGAGGGGGAGGGGAAGAGTGAGCTAAGAGCGGGCTTAGCGGTGCTGTGTGTGGGAATTAGATGTGAGTCTGTGTACTCCAGATGAGCCTGGGATTCCTCTGAACCGAAGGACACGGGGGAAGAGGGAGGGATGACACTGCTATCAGAATGTGTGGAGACAAACCCAACAGCTGGCAAAGGAAACTTTTGAGGAGAAACACAAAATGAGAATTACGTGGACAAAAGATTGACCAGCAATATTACACTAAAAGAAATGCCACCTCTTTGCTTATGAGACAGGCAAAGAGGATGGGGTGGGGAGGAAAAAATGCATTATTTATTAGTAAGAAAGGATGTGTAGAACTCTGGCAAAACAACAAAAAGACAAGCAACTTTATAGAAAAATGGGCAAAAGACTTACATAAGCACTTCAGAAAAAATACAAATGGCTAAAAATCAGTGATTGGATGTTCAGATTCACTAATCAAGGAAATATGGGTAAAAACCACAGTGAAGTATTCTTCCTCTTCGAGGTTGGTAAAAGTAAAACACAGTATAGTAACTCATTATGTACTTAAATTTGCTAAGCGAATGGAATCCAAGCATTCCTGCCACTCACAAACGCAAAAGTTAACTTATGTCATGTAACGAACATGTCAATTACCATGATGGTGATACTCACTTCACAACATGTGCGTGTCAAAATATGTATCTTTTGGCCTCTCATTGTATGCTGTAAATATGTGCAATTTATATTTGTCAATCATACTTCAACAGAGCCAAGAAAAAGAAAAAGAGAGAAGAAAAGAAAAAGAAACAGATACAGGCCATGCCGGAGTGACCATGTCGTTGCTAGAAAACAAAGTCACTGGGATGCAGTCACTCATGACCTGCCCTGGCGTGTGAAGTCTCCTCGACCCCAGAGGGTGTTTGGCATGAAAGATTGCAGCGTTCAGCCGTGCACTTTGGCCTCACACAGACATGTTCTGTGGGCTTTGGTGGCACATGTACATGCAGAAGCCCACCTATGTGAAACTACATGTCTCTCCCCCATGCCTTCCCTCTAGCACATGTGGAATTGTGGGAGGCTCAAGTCTCATGTCCTAAGTGATCTATCCTGGGATCCCAGAAATAGAGAGAAAGTGTGACTAAGCACACCTGGCCATCAGAATATGGGTTCCCTGCTGAATGTTCCAGAACATCTATCCTCTCACTCAGGGCTCACTTTGTAAGCTAAGTTCTTGGGAGTTGTTTAACCTCCCTTCCCCCAGAAAATTGCTTTTAATTTGATCAAGTGAATACACTGTTTCCATGTGTACAAACAGTTACAATAAAGGTTCAAAGTACTGTAAAAAAGAAATATATAATAAAATAGTCTCATATTAGAATTTATATGAATGTGGAACAACAGGGTGGCTATGGACATTAGTACAATGACATGGAATGATTTATCATTATCCTCTTTTTTGAGGTTTTATTGTTATTAATGTGAAGATTTGCAGCTTCAGAAAAAAAATTTTGGTTTAAATGAAAGTATACCAACGTGAACACTTTTGAAAATAAATCGCTACTGAATAGAGTTTTGAACAGGCAGAAAATGTAAGCTTCCTTTGTGCAAAAAATATTAATTCTGTAAAGGCATCTCTATTAAGAAATGCGACAATATTTTATATTGGGAAATAGGTGTCATCTTATCATATCCCCTTCCTTGATATACAGACACACAAGTACAAGTTTTCTTCAGTTGGCTCTGAGCTCAAGATTCCCTAGATAGCCCTCATCTGGGACTGGTGGACGGTGCAGGCAATCTTTTACAGACGGATGTGACCTCAAGATTTGCTCAATTGTTTGCTGTTCAGAGTTAGAGAAGTCTTTAGAAAGATTTCTGTTCTTCTAGCTCTTGGGGCTGGCACAGCAGTTTCTGCTGGATGTTGAGAAGGTTATGTAGGAGGGTAAAGTGGGATTCTGGGAAATCTATGACCTAAACAAATTTCCAGAGTCTTTGCTGGGGTTCAGCAACAGGTGTGAAATGCTGGTTTGAACATGACCTCTCCTGGTAGGGTATTGAGGGAAAAGTGGCTGTGTATTTCTAGGAAGGCTTCCTTCCAGAGGAATTCTTTTTCAACTAGACCTTGGTACATTATTTCTTCTTTTTCTTCTTTTCTTCTTCTTCTTCTTCTTCTTCTTCTTCTTCTTCTTCTTCCTCCTCCTCCTCCTCCTCCTCCTCCTCCTCCTTCTCCTTCCTTCTTCTTTTTTGAGACAGGCTCTCATTCTGTAGTCCAAGCTTGTCCTGAACTACAATATAGTCCATCTTGGCCTTAGATAATCAGCAACACTCCTGCCTCAGCCTCCCAACTGCTGGGATTCCAGACCTGCACCACCATGCCTGGATTGTATGGTGCCGGGGAATTGAACTCAGGGCTTTGTGTTTGGCATTATCTTTTAATATCAAGATAACGCATAAGGGATCTAAGCCAACTGCAATGGTCAATGTTATCCACTGAATGATAAACTACAGTGGAAAGACGACATCATAGGCACAAAGCACAAATGGGAAGGAGGAACAGCCAGGGAAAAACAGTTATCTACAAGGTATTGGTCTTATTTCTTTTCATAAGCTTGGTTGTGTCCACAGTATGTTTATGTGTGTGTGTGTGTGTGTGTGTGTGTGTGTGTGTGTGTGTGCGTTTGTATAAACATCTTTAGACATATTTTATCATAAAGATTTTAAGATGGTGACATTATTTTCACGGTAACTCTTACATCTTGGTAACTCTACTTTGGCAATATGAAAAGTAATTCATAAAGAAATGAAGAAGTCTGACTATTTCTATCAGAACACCACACTGTATTACAATAAATCCTCCTTGCCATCCAACCAACTTCTTTATTATGATCATTTATGAAGAAAAAATTCCAGTAGCCAAAAGTTATTTAAAAGGAATTCAATACTTCACATGAAGCTGTTAGAAAAAAATTAAAAGAATCTGAACTGAAATTAAGAGAAAAACATTCCCCATTCCCACTTTACTTACTCTCCCACAACCTGAGACAGACGGCTGACTGAATGAGCCTCATCCTCTCAAAGTCTTCAACGGATCCTGACTTGGTATTCCCTCTGCACACCTCCTACTAGGAGCACGCTAGCCACATAAAACATATTTTAGATATCTTCCTATTTTTTTTTAACTTGCTGGTATAGTTTGTGTAAGTCAGAAGTAGTTTCTTCCTTATTTAAAATTCTTCTCCAAGACCTTCCAAACATAGTACTGTCTGGGGATTTGTTTTTGACTACTCTCCCATTTATTTCTTAGGTATTGAGGTTCAACTCCAGGGGAAGCTCTACCCCTGAATTATATCCTCAGCCCTTTTAAAATTTACTTATTTTATATTTTGACAAAAAGTCTCACTAAGTTGACCAGGGAAGACTTGAACTTGGGATTCTACTGCCTTACCCTCTCTCAGTAGCTACATATTTTATCAATTCAATTTTTAAAAAATTGTTTTGATTTCTTTGGGCTCTATTTTTTCTTTTTGAATCAACTTAATTCCTTAGTTTGAATCAATTTAATTACTTATAATAATAAAATTATTTTTATTTAACTTAAGATTTGTAAAGCACCAAACTACAGTTTTTTATAGTAACCTCATTATTTTAATATTACTTTTGTGTCTGTCTGAATTTTAACTTATTTTCTTCACTCTGAGCATTGTTTGGCTTTTCACCCTTGTTCCTTGTTTCTGGAAGTTTTACTGCTTTATTTTTTCAAAACACTTAGTTCTGTTTTCTATTTGCTTGATGTTTTGTTTATCTCCTCTCTTCCACTTTAACAAAAGTTACTTTCCTGTTCTTTTTATGGTTTCTTAACTTTAAGGTTTAAATTAATGATTTCCAAAATTTATTTAAAAACTGCATGGAAGCAAAAGGGCTCTTCACTCTATTTTTAAATTGAGGAATTGTCAGAAACATTTTTTTATGTCATTCAGGCTACAAGCTACCCTGAGTTGTGGCAGGATGCCAGGAAAACATCAACCAGCATTTCAAAAGGTTAGAAGTTGTACTACACTTTAGCAGGCTGAAAACGTGGTCAAAGATGAGAAAAGAGAAAAAAAGTTGTATTTTTTTGCCCACTTGGTTCAGTTAGACCAGACACAACTCACAATTGGTATAACTCACAAATTATTGCATGTTTTTCAACTTCTCAAAATCAATTATTCAAATACTCGAACATGAACATAGAAGTCTTCATTTTCCTCGGGCAATTACAAGCTCTGTGGTAAACCAATTAGACAAGAAAGGAAGTTCCCTCTCTTTATGTCAAATGGCAGCAAAGAGCTGAGACATTCGGCAAGAGAGGCAGGAAACCCAACAGGGTTCTATTTTGTATAATAAACACCAGGGTAGAATGAGATTAAAGATAACTTGGGAACTTGGCCTTGGCTGGTTAGCTAGCCAGGGTTCTGTTTGTGTAAGTCACTGGGACGTGAACTCAGCTCTCCTTAAATAACAGCATAAAGCGCCCTGTGGCCCGGCATGCAAGTGCTCTGGCTCCTCCCACGTTGTTGGCTTCATTTCTTCTATTTGGTAAACTAGTAGGCTTTCTCCATAGGATCAGGTTTTGAGTTTTGTTCATGATTCCAAAAAGGAATTTAGAAAACCTGTATTTCAAGAATATTGGTTGCGGATGTGTTTATGAATTCAGCTGTGGCAGTACAGGCTCATCGTTCTAGCACTTGGGGAGATGGAGGCAGGAGGATTGCAAGTTCAGGATCAGCCTGGGCAATTTATGGACTTCTTGAGACCTTATCTCCTAAGAAATATGAGGATAAGAAAAGAACTGGGAATGTGGCTCAGTGTGAAGGCTCCATGTTCAAATTCTGATACTACTGAAAAGGAAAAGAAGATGGTGGTGAGGTGATGGTTTCATGGTTTGGATCTGGAGTGTCCCCCAAAAGCCACATGCTCATATGGGTGCTGCGTACTGTTGGGACGTGGGGCCTGGCTGGAAGGAGTGGATGCTTGGGGTTTGACCTGGGGGAGGGGGGGGGTGCGTGTGCTGGTTCTGCCCTTCCTCTCAGTCCTGTCTCTGTTTTGCCATGCTGGGAGGACCTCTGTCTCTGGAGCTCCAGCTCTGGTTCTAGCTGCAGCCCCTCCGTGGGATTGCACCATTTTTCAGCTGCCCACTCATGAACAGACTGCGACCTTCTGAAACTGTGTGCTAAAATGAACTTTCCCTCCCCCACTTGGTGTGTGTCAGGTATTGAGTCACCACGATGAAAAGTACCTAAAGCAGGGGAGAAGAGAGATCAAGAAGTAGAAGGAAGTGAGTTTTGCCAGTAATCTCTCTGAAAAATGACCCCTGGGTTACAGAACATAGTTATTCTCTCTTCTCACCGTGGAAGTACATGCCAGCGATTCAGCTGGAGTAGCCATGACATGCGAGGCAGCCAGGCAGCTGAAGCACGTGAGGTTCTCAGCATTGTAAGAATTTAGGAGTCCCTGTCACACTCATATTTCTGACAGCAGCACCTAGAGTACTCGCCTGGTGGGAGCACAAGCATGTGTGACAGGTCTGGGATCTTTGGGGACAAAGGAAGATGGAACCCTTGGTGGGGTCACCATTGGCAGTCAACCTAGACAAGGCAGGACAGGACATGTCATATCATAACCAAGAAGATAAATTCATGAGCATCCTCTGAGGATTCTATGAGACAGTTGGGAGGAAACAGGTGATATTTAAAAATTTATTTTTATGTTATGTGGCATAGAAAAACTCACAAAATATATTTTAATCATTGGGACCTGGTAAAAGAAGGAGAAGGAGACCTTGGTCTAAGTAGAAGGAGTAAGAATAATAATTATTATAATGGCCACCTTTCAGTGAGCATAAAGCTTACACGTCTTGAGTTATTTAATTTCATCGGAATCTCTCAATGACTGACAAATATGGTAGTTAACACCAACCTTGCTGTGACAGATCACAGAGGCTACAAAAGGTCTTTCACTTGCCAGAGTCACATATTAAAATGTGGAGTCAGCATCTGTAGTTGAGATGTTCAGATCATGGATCCCAGTGCTGCCTCCGTGTTGGCAGAGAGGCCTCAGGACCAGGGGAGGAATTCCAGCAGAGTGTCAGAATATAGGACATTGGAGGGGATGATAACATTGCCTTTGTAGGGAGGAACCTAACTGTGAAACTGCCTGTAGTCAGGGAAGCAGGAGGAGGAGAGAAGACGCTCGAGAGAAGGCCGTTCCAGGAGAAAGGAGAGGACAATGGCAGAAGCAGTAGCAGCTGCAAGCCCGGCCATGGGTGCACACAAGCCCTGCAAGGAGCCCCAGTGCATTGGGGCCTGTGGCATTTGTATGGGACAGACAAGCTGGAGCAGCGCCTGTGTCTCTGTGAAGGCCATCCAAAACCTTTGCTGCCATCCTGTCTTGCTGTTTTGGGATTCCGTGTGATTCTGCATAGACTCTGGAAGGGAGATATTGGATTCTTAATTGCTGCCAGAGCAAAGCTCCACAGGTTGGATGGCTCAAACAGCATAATTTTTTTTTTCTTCTTCAGAGTTTTGGAGGCCAGGTATCTAAGATCAAGTTGTCCAAAGTTGGTGTCTTCCAAGGTCTGAAATCATGTCTTCGGTTTTCACTGACCTTCCCTCTGCCTGTGTGTGTGTGTGTGTGTGTCTGTGGATTCTGCCTGTAATAGTCACCTCATTTTAATTACCTGTTTAAAGACACTACCAGCAAGTAGATTAAGAGCATGAAATATTGAGAATTCAGACTTCAAGCATGAATTAGGGAAAGGGAACACAATCCAGCCCATAACAGAGATTTAATTAAAAAGAATTGTTAGTGAAAATATCAACAGTAATATAAAACATGTTGTAGATACGCAAATGAATAACATTAAAGAGAAGAAAATGGTAAAGATCAGAGTGTAACCTTATATCACCTTATGTCTACAAATGTCTAGTGAACATTGTATAATAAAATAGCAATTTTGTCAAGAAGATACAAAGAATATAAAGGAAATAGGCAGTTCAAGAATCCTAGTTGGAGGTTTTGATCCACTGCTTTCAATAGTGAATAGACAATAAGAAAATAGAGTAAGTGAATGTCATAAATTTGGTAGATCTGAAGTCTACAGAACATACCTCACCAGAGCAACTGATACATAACTCTTTGTAAATGCCTTCTGAACACTCCTCCCAAAAAAGCATATACCAGACAACAAAGTAAACATAGAAAAGTATAAAGAACTCGGAAGTCCATAAAATATGATCTACACACCCAAAGGGATAAAATTGGAAATTAAAAGAAATTTGAGCTGGGCCTAGTGGTGCATGCTTGTAATCCCAGCACTCTGAGAGGAGGGAGAAAGAGGATTGTAAGTTTTAACACAGCCTGGGTGACTTAGTGACTTCATGAGACGCTGTCTCCATAAAAAAACGAGAACAAAAACAAAGGGTGGGAGGTGGGTTGTTGCTTACCTAGCAAGCACAAGGCCTTGGGTTTGATTCCCGAAGACAACATAAACTGGGCATGGTGGTGCATGCCTGTAATCCCAGAATTTGGGAAGTTGAGGCAGAACTACTACCATGAGTCGAAGGCTAGCTGGGGCTCCATAGTGAGATCAGGAATGGCCTGGTTTGTAGAGCAAGACCCGGTCTCAAAAACAAAAGAAATGAACAAGCAAGACCAAAAACAAACACGGGTTGGGAATATAGCTCAGTGTGAAGGTCCTAAGTTTAACCTTCAGTACAAAAAAAGTTTCTGAGATATTCATCAAAAAAATCATAAACAACATATATCTAATAACCAATGGCAAAAGAAGAAATCACAAATGCAAGCAAGAATTGTGACAAATAAGAATAAAAATATATGTAAAACATAAAATGCAGCTACAGCAGTGCTGGGGGAAATTGTTTTTGTCAATGATATTATTTAAAAAGATGCAAATGACTGAACCTCCACTTTGAACCATTTGAGAAATAAAGGCATATTAACTCGAAGTAAGTACAATGAAAGAAATAATAAAGATCAGAGTGAAAGTCAATAAAAGTAGAGAACAGATGAACAGTAGAGTCTACAAAACCAAACTGTTTTTTTTTTTTTGAAAAGTCAAAAAATTGACAAAATTTTAGCCAGGCTAATAAAGAAGAAAAGAGAAGACACAAATTAATAAATTCAGAAGTAAAAAAGGCAGTATGACTACCAACTTTATATAAGTAGGAGGGATTCAAGAGGATGCTATAAATGGCTGTGTGCCAACAAATAAGGTGATTAAGATAACAGAAAAAATTTTAAAATGACCACTGAAACTAGCTCAGAAAGAAATATGAGATGTATATGGATCCCAAATGAGTGTTATGGGTTGAATTGTGTTCTTCAAAAAAAAAAAAAAAAAAAAAAATGCTGCTGGCCTAACCACCAGTAACTCAGAAGGGGACCTTATTTGGAATCAGAGTCATTGCAGATGTGATTAGTTAGGATGAGATCATACTGGAGTAGGGTGGGCTCTTAATCTGGTTTGACTGCCGTGCTTATGAGAAGAGGCAACAGGAGGCACGCGGGGAGAGACGATGTGCAGGCACCCAGGGGCGATGTCCCTGGGATGACAGATGCGGAGGTCTCCGTTATGCATCTTAGTACAAGCCAAGGTACATCAAGAATTGCTGAGCACACACAGAATCAAGAAAAGAAAAGAAAAGGAAACATACTCTTCTGTGAGTGTTTGGAGGGAGCTTGGCCCTGCCAGTGCTTTTTGATTTCAATCTTTTCCCTTTTTCTTCTGTTTGCAATGCATAATATTTACATTTGTTTGGGAGATTGGCACACACACACACACACACACACACACACACACACACACACACACACACACACGCACACACACACACATCAAATCTTGACATTTTTCAATCTACAGTACCCTTCCCTTCACTCTCCTCCTGTCTTCTCCTTCAAATTCTTTCTCATATCCAAAATATATGCCTCTCTGACTTCAATCTTTTAGCCTCCAAAACTGTGAGCCAATAAATTTCTGTTGTATTACGCCACCCCTGTTGTGAGAAATTGAAATAGCAATTCAAAAATTTCCTAGTTTTAAATGGCTTTGCTGGAATATTCCATCAAATATTTAAAAAACTGTTAAGAATAAGCCTTCCCCAAGTCCTCTAAAAAATACACGGGAAAGGAATACTTTTGATCTGAGGTTTCTGTCCTTGAGACAAAAACATCACAAGAAGTTTATCAAACACTTTTTATGATTGTAGATAAAAATTCTTAATGAAACACCAGAAACCAAGTAATTAAAAAGAATTGTTTATACTCTGACAAACTATCCCAGAAGTATAAGGTCATTTTAACCCCTAGTGCTGAATGAATAGGAGTAAAATTCCAGGAATTTTGGCTAGATAATTATTCTTAAATATAACGTCAAAAATACAAGTGAAAAAATAACATGACAAATTTAACTTCATTAAATTATAAAAACCTTTGATACCTCAAAAAAGCCCATAGAGTTGAATGTGATGGTTCATGCCTGTAATCATGGCCCTCTGTGAATCGAGTCAATAGGATTGCAATTTGAGCCCTATCTGGCAATTTAGCAACTTAGCAAGACCCTGTCTCAATAAACAAGCAAATATACATACATAAATAAATACACAAATTCCCTAAACAAAACAAAAGGCATAGAAAAAATAGAAAGAAGGTGAAAAATGTGAGAAAATATTTGCAAAACATAGCTCTGATAGGGAACTTGCATATGGAATACACAAACAAGTTTTCAAATTCAATAATAAGGACACAACCCAAATAAATAAGCAAGGATTCTCGACAGACATTTATCAAGAAACATGTATAAATAGCTGGCAAGTCTGTGGGGAGATGCTCTTTTCTTGCTGTGATGAAGTGCCTGACACAAACAAGATAAAGAAGAGGAACCTTTCTTTGGGTCACAGTTTCAGAGGCTTCTGTTCACATTCAGCTGACTCTGCTGCTCTGGGTTCACGGCAAAGCACAGCATACTGACAGGAAGGACATGGTAGATGAGGCTGCTCACCTTGTGGTGCCCAGGAAGAAAGAGAGGATAGGGCAAGGGTCACAGAATCCTCTTCCAGAGCATATCCCCAGTGACGTAACTTTCTTCCACTAGGCCCCACCTCCTCCAGATTCCACTGCCTGCCAGCAGTGCCAAAAGCTAGCAGCCAGGCCTTCGACATAGGACCTTGGGGACATCTAAGGCCCAAACTACAGTAGATACACAATATCGTTATGCATCAGAGAAGGTCACAAAGCCTCAATGAGACAGCACTCGTTACCAATGAGGAGGGTATAATAGTAGTAATAATAACAAACATCCCCACGGGAAGAAGTGTTGGGAAAGATGCGAGAAAATTTGAGCACTCATGTTCTGCTGGTAGAAAGGTGAAACGGTGATTTTTTTGGGGGGAAAAAGTCTGATGTTCCTTAAAAATTTAAACATGGAGATAATACATGACTCAGCTCTTCCTTAGTTATGTGTTCAAGAGAAATGAATGATGTGTTTGTTTGAACTTTGGTAGATGAATGTTCACAGTAGCATCAGTCATTAGAGCACACATGGGCTCATCAGCTGATAAACACTGTGGTGTATCCATCCACCCGAGGGTTAGTATCTAACAACAGAACTAGTGACACACATGTCACAGCTCAAATATAAGTGAGGGATTGTGTTAAGTGAAAGCAGCCAGTCAGAAAACAGCACATATTATTATGTAATTTCATTTATACGGAGTGTCTAGAATAGGTGAATTTATAGAAACACAATGTAGTTTTCTGTTTGTGTAGGACGAGGGAGTGAAACAGACAAACTACTGCTGAAGGGTTCCTTTTTGCAGTGATATAAATGTTTTCAAATTGATGAGAGTGATGGTCTTGTCCAGCTTCAAATAGTCTAAAGAACATTGATGGGCACAATAAATGGGAATTGTGTGGTATATGGATCTCAATAAAGCTGTTAGATACGTTAAAGAAGAAGAGATTTGTCTGGAAGGGACTGACCCGGGTTCCTGGCAAAGTGAATCATAGGATGACAGAAAGGGTGCCCATGGCTAGGTGGGCCTGCCACACTGTGTAGAGGTCTCCCTGTCCCCAGGGAAGCTGCTAGTGGTGTCAGGGTAAAGAAATGAGGCTAAATGGGAACCAGATGGTCTGAGCACCTCCTAGAGCTCAGCCTTCCAATAGGTGCTTTACAGGCATTGATGTATTTATTGGGTGTTCTTAACAGTTTTGTGAGGTGGGCATCGGTATCCACATTTTATAGGCAGAGGCTTCAGATTTCAGAGAGACAAGGTGACTTGCTCAGAGTTACGCAGCTAGTAAGAATGGCAGCCGGAAGTCCAGGCGGCCTACGCAGCTCCACATCCCAGCTCTTTACTATTCTGAGTGTCTCCAAAAGCTCCATCAGAACCCGACTCCAGTCCGGGGTCCCTGCCGGACCAGCTCCTGGCTGCTTTTAGTGAGGAGATAATCTCTTTCTAGAAAAGGAAGCAACAAGAGGGCTGGGTTTCCTCAGGTGACTGAAGAGGCCAAGGCAGTGAGGCACAAGCAGTACCCACAACCCCCCAAGTCAGCTGTGGTTTCCCGGGCCATGTTCCTGGGTGTCCTCGGGTAATAAAGGCAAGTGCCGATGGTCAGGCACACAGTGTCCACTCCTCAGAGAGAAGGGGAGCTCTGGTTTTGTTCAGAGAACACATCTAAACCCCGGTTTGTTGAAAAAAGAGTTTAATGTCACAATGTGGAATGTACTAAAGGAGAAATTAAGATAAAAAATATTTCCTTTCCTAAAGAACTCCTGTAAGTCTGTAAATCTTATGGCTGTCCTTATGTGACAGCACCAAGCTACTGGCTTTATGTCCCTCAAGTTCAGATGGTAACAATAAAGAGGCAGAGATACAACCATTGGCCCCAGCTGCCCACTGCAGGTCATCCGGCCCGGTTTGCAGTTTAGCCTCTGTGTGCATCGTGTTGCCTTGAAATGAAGATGATACCTAACCCATTGTCTGGAACTTGGTGGGGACTCGCTAAATATGTACAGGTAAGATGTGTTGGGAAAAATTATTTACTATTTTTATATTATGTCCCCTACTGCCATTGAAATTCTACTTGTTTTTTTTTCTGTTCCAAGAGATTTTGCAAGGTCTCAAATTAATATCATTCATCTTTTATTTTGATGATTAAAATTCACCGCTTCTTTAAAAAGGCCCAACAGCAAGAACAGAAAGACAAAGAATTGTGAAATCCGAATTCAAGAACTGCAACTGGATGGCTGCCTCTGGACAGCGAAGGCATCAGGCAAATTGTTTTGGCTTCCTAATGTTCAAATGTTTTCAAGGGTTGTTTTTATTATTCTTGAACGTTTTTTATCAGCTATGACAGTGATTTTAAAAAGGACTTTCCTCCAACATTTGTCACCAAAATTTTTGCCAGAAAGTCCAACTTGTGGAAGAAGCCTTCTGATATTTCAGCCAGAAATGTGGAGTGTTGTCTACCTGAGTGGCTTCATCAGTGGAACAGACTTTCTCCACCTTTCCTCCATGCTGGGCACTGTGCAACTCACAGAAAAGTCCAGAGACTTTTTTCTTTTAAGTGGGAATATCTGTCCTCAGCCTGACATTGCCCACATGGGGAATTTTTTGTTTTCATATTGTTTTTCTCCTTATTCAGTGGACTTTAAATTCATCTAACATTTCAACTGAGAGTCACAACGAAGGTCAAGAATGAAGCTATTTTCCTATCCAATTCAATAAGTGTCAAGAAGATTTGTAACACACTGAACTGAACTTCTCCTTTGGGGGGATGAAGAGTTTTCAATTATAAAGGAAGAGCTGGGAGTTTTCCCCAAGGAGCATGTGTCTTTAGGCTTCTCCCTGGCATGTACTGATTTCCGCAAGGGCTCCTTGACTGACTGTAACCCTGAGAATGGGCTTTTCCCAGTGCATGAGAGGGTCCCATTCGGTTCCCATGTCTAGAGTGGCCTAGTTACCAAAGGCTTAACTGGCTCCTTCTCACACGCGACATCTATTCTCTGAGCTGCAGGATGGTGACAGGGTACCCTAGGACCCTGGAATAGAGAGGCCACTGGGTGAGAGCTGGGATCCACATCATTCTCAAGGATCAAAAAGATCAGGTTAGTTTTTCCTCTTTCTTTTCTGGTGTGGTTTAAGATTTCTTTTCTCATCACATATATATTCGCCTGCTATCTTGTAGCTGAGACACAATATATAAAACACACAGCTTAAGAGGGAGACTTAATTTGGCACATAATTTCAGAGAATTCAGGTCATGGCTGACTGGCTCTGAGAAAGAAATGTTATGGCAGACCGGCAAGGTAGAGCAAAGTTCAATCTTCAGTTCATGGTGGTTCGAAACAGTGTGGGGAGAAGTGCAAAAGGGGAAGGGACCAGTGGTTACACGTTGTCCCCAAAGTCATTCCTCCTCAATATACCCAGAAACACCCAGGAGTGTGCTGCCAATTCCCTAGGCACCTTCCGAGACAATCCCACTGACGCAGTAAAGCTTAGTCACTAAAACATACCGCCAGTCTCTTGTTATACTAATCAACAGAACTTCTGTAATTACAGAAAGGAATTGGTGCAGAGCCAGAATCTTTCAAAAGGAAGGAACAGAAGACTTTAAGACAAAGATAATAAAACGTGTGTGTGTGTGTGTGTGTGTGTGTGTGTCTAGGACTGGGGAATAAATCCAGCACCTTCACAGTGAGACAGTTTTCAAAGGTTGCTTTGCAAACGGATTCTGAATGCTTTTATGAGAAGACTTGGAGAAAGATTCTGGACTCTAATGCTCACTGCCTG
Source organism: Ctenodactylus gundi (assembly GCA_004027205.1). NCBI lineage: Eukaryota > Metazoa > Chordata > Mammalia > Rodentia > Ctenodactylidae > Ctenodactylus > Ctenodactylus gundi. The sequence goes on along the minus strand of PVKB01002659.1, from coordinate 15,942 downwards.
ACCCACCCCGTTCTCGTGCCATCTCCTCATTCCAGGTTGTGTCCACTGGCTGACATGGAGCAAAGCGCATTCCAGACAAAGCTGATTGCAGAAAAGCTAGAAGGGTTCCAGTGTTAAGGCTTCTGGACTCCAAAGGCCTCAGCCCCTGTCCCACCAATGTTGCTCCAGCAGGGAATCCCAGACTTCAGACACACGAGCAGCGCCCCAGCCCTTTCCTCTTTGTTTACTTTTTCAGTGAAATTTTCCCCATATCTGTAAGTAAAATGCTTAACTTTTGTATTTTTTGATTTGTCTATATTTGGCATTATCCGTAAGTTCTTAAGACGTTGACTAGAGATTCAATGTCATTTAAGTCTCTGAAAGCAACATACCTTTCCATATCTTGTCACGGTAGTTATAATTTTTGATTATACTCTATGCCTCTTTAATATAATTGGTATTGGACAGTAAAAACATCCGTGTAACTTGATTTCTTCTTAAAATTGTGCGGCTTAGTTATTTTGATACATGCATATATCATTTATTCATTATTATAGTTTACATTTATGAATACACTGCTAGTTATACAAATAATATGTTTTTTTCTCCTCTTGGCTGCTTTCCTTCTTGAGGCCTATGTGCATGTTCAAGAGTTTTTCTAGGATTCTCGCTTATGACTAATATTGGGAATAAATGAAGGGGCTGGAGGAATGGCACAGCACTTAAATAGCTTGACTTGCAAGCAGGAAGTCTTGAGTTCACTTCCTCAGCACCACATAATCTGGGCATGGTGGCCTGTGCCTGTAATTCCAGCACTCAGGAGGCTGAGACAGGAGGATTACCATGAGTCCAAGGCCAGCCTGAGCTCCAGAGTGAATTTAGGACCAGCCTGGGATACAAAGTGAGACCCTGTCTCAAACAAATAAACAAATAAAAGGGGAAATGTTCAGATTCCCCAATTTGGCAAGATACAGATTTTAAAAAGATGATTTAGAAGTTTACCCTACCATTTCTATTCTATTTGCCAGCACTTAATATTCTCAGACAAATTTTCTGCAATTTAATGGTCATGTTGGTGTATTGCTGAGTAATTATGATTTTAATTCTCCCCAGTATTGGCACATTAAGCACTTCTCCTTTTTTGGACTTACTGGATTATAGCTTTAACTTTCTCTTGTACCAGACTCTATCTCTCTCTTTCTTTTATGTCTGTGTGTGGGTATAATTTTATCATTGCATGAACATCTTTGAGTATAACTATAATTAAAATGAGCATGTTAATAGCTTTGATGAAGTTTTATTTATAAATTAACATATTTATAGCAACATATGGTGGTTCTCCCCTAGTGCTCTGTAGTAAATTGTACGCTAGCCTTATGCCTCTACACCACAGCTGTGTGTTTACTCACCTGCTACTCTGAGGCTGTGTGTTTTCCATGTCAGCCTTGCATGTTTTCTCAGTCTGGATGCTTTTCAGAGTGCCTGGCATACAACAGACATTCAACAAACACTTATTCAATTGATTAAATGTCTGAATGTGATTTTCCAATAAGTGAGTCCAGCTGCTTAGAGTCATATTTTCATATTTCTAAGTCTCTTTGTCACTATTCCATATCATTTTTGATCGTGGTAGTATTATAATATAAGGGCAAAAACATGCAGATAACAACACACATCTTCTTTCCAAACGTGTTTGTAGCTCTGCAAAAGAAAATAAAGGACCGTCAGAGCCACTGCAGGCACATAGACCAGACATTTCTAGCATGCCACTGCTAACATTTCTTCAATAACAGTTTTTTTTCTCACTGTAGTAAAATGATTTAAGACTTGTCTCATAAAAATCCGCGGAAGGGTATAGGTTATAGAGAGACTGAGAAAAATGTCCACTATGGAGACCAACTTGATGGGCAGTTAGTAGCTGTGTTCACAGAAAAATCGGTGTTAGTGAAAATGGAACTGAGCAAACCAAAGCCTTGCTCCGAAGCTTTGTGAGCCGTGGTGATAAAGCCTTCATGGACTGCAGATGGATGGGTTGAAGTGCCCACACTTTGCAATCTAAAAGCAGCTGTGCCCCTCAGAGTATAGGGAGTGGGTCGTTTCCCATAAAATCACATGCAATGTGCTGGTATCTTTAGGACAAGGAAACGTGGCAGGTTCAACATTCTCGCCATTCTGGGTTCTGATTCTGAGTTAGGTGAAAGGGGATTTAGTGACTTTTTCATAATTCCTAATCTTTTAGGGTTCAGCTAGAGCTCTATGATATTATCTGGAACTTCCTTTGACTAGTGCAGAAAAAAAGTCTTGCAGGTAAGTGGGAAGGAACCGACCCTAGATTAGACTAGGTTCTGCCTGAGAAAATTGTTGTCTAAAAAGGTTTTGTGAGCTGAGCTGCACAGAGCAAAAAGAATACGTTCAAATGCCTCTCTCAGACATATTCCTGAAGCCCCTTACTCTTCCTCAGACAGATGGAAATAAAGGAATAAAGGGACACATAAAGGAAATACTGTGTTGATCTCAGGTCCATTCATGGGAATTATTTCTCAATGAGAAATTAAAAATTGTGAACTATGATCTGTGAGTGAGGTTACTTTTCTCTTTCTTGTATTTTATATGGCTTGCTTTCTTTTTGCACTTTGAGTCCAGTTTTACGTAGCCTTTCTTCATTCACAAATCTTTCTTCTCCAAAAGCTAGTTTCTCATAGAGAAATATATATTTTTTAAATCTGAAGAGAGAAACAGAGAATGTTTCTCCAGAGCAGAAGGCAACATGAGTTAGGAAAATATTAGACAGTGGAGCCAAGCAAACTTTAGTTGAAAAACTGCTGCTGGCCTGCGTGGGCCTGGGAAGTTCCTCAGTCTTGCTGAGTCTCCATGCCCAGCATCTGTGCCTCCTATTTCTACAACTATCTAGAACACGTTTCCCTGTGGAAACCGCCAGTGGGTAAGCAATCTCATACCAGTGTTCAGGTGACACTGACTTTACTCCTTCCTCCAGATGGACCTTGATTAGCAAAAGCAAGTGGATCAATTCTATCGCTTTGTTAAGAAATCAGAACCTGCATGATGTCATGGAGGGGTTTGCAGGGGCTCATGGGAATAGACACTTGCACCTTCTTGCAATACGTATCAGGGGAAATTCTGTCTCACCTTGTGTATTCCTTTGCTAGATGTGCCATGATGGAGTACCATAGACTGGGTGCTCACACAGCAGAAATTTATTTCCTCGCAGTTTTAGAAGTCAGAAATCAAAGACGAAGGTCTTGGCAGGCTTGGGATTCCCCGTGACTTGCAGATCACTGCCTTCTCACCACCTTCTCTGTGGCCTTTCCTGTGGGATCAGATTTCTGTGTCTGCTTGTGTGTACAGATTTTTCATTTGTACGAAGACACCAGTCACATTGCATTGAGGTCTACTCTAGTGGCGTTATTCATACTCATTTCCCTTTTTAAAAGACTGTCTTCAATTTAGCCACATTCTGAAGTAATATGGGGTATAAGGCTTCACAGGAAGTCTGGAAAGACACAATTCATCCTAAGACTCTTGCAAATGTGAGGTCTGCAGTGATTGCAGTCACTTCACCATTAGGTAAAGATCTGGTCTGTGGAAGAAGCTCACCCTGCAGATGTTAGGATAGAATGAGGGCCAGAAGCTAGATCCTTAAGTTTCATTATTTTAACAGGTGTATTAAACATTTCTGGAATCTTAGAACCGCTTCTGGACTCTTGAGTCATATGAATTTCTCAGTTTCCTCTGCTGTTAACCTGATATTGTCAGAGCTCTGTCATGAGTTCAAGATCACTAGTTCTGAAACCAAAGGATTCCCAAATGATTTAGATTCAATCCCAACTGATTCATGCAGTATCAAATTGTTTTAACAATGAAGTTTCGTGGGATAATTTCTTTAAGGTACTCCTATAAAGCATTTTGTTAAATTCAAAATGCCATTGATTACATCACACAGTGTTATTGTGTATAGTGTGAGGAAAGAAAAAAATGTCAACAAAATATGACTGGTTATTGCTTACATTTTAAAATTTAGACATTATGTTCAAAATTTTATTATAGAAAATGACTTTTTACACACAAAAAGGAAAATCCGAATAAAGTCAAGTGGCCAAGGTACACTTCCAGCTTCCACGCTCACCGTTTTGCTACGCAGAAGGACTTTTCAGTGTGTAGCTGTGGAAGTCTGCTCTCTTTGGCAGCAAGCACACTCCATTTGTGTTTTCAGCACTTTCTTCTAAGCCACAAAGTTTAAAATATTGTCACAGAAGAAAGAATGATTTCATCACAATTCCTGTTTTTCTAATAGTGATCATAAGATGCCCGTAGATGACTAACTTAAATTTGTGTTTCAGGTATATTTTTGGTGCTGCATTAAACTAATTCCATAAATTGAAACTCTATTTTTATTGCTATATTGGTCCTTGCTTTTTAATTTTTTTTTTTTTTGAGACAGGGTCTTACTCTGTAATCCAGGCTGGTCTTGGACTTGCTATGTGGTCTAGGGCGCCTTCAAATTCAGGGCAATCCTCGAGTCTCAGCCTCCTGAGTGAGTGCTGGGATTACAGGTATGCACCACCATGCCCAGCTAATATTTATGTGGTGCTGGGAAGTCAGACCCAGGACCCTATGCATGCTGGGCAAACACTTTAACCACTGAGCTGTGTCTCCAGCCTGAGTGGTACAATTTTGACACACTGATCAATATCTAACTAATAGAAATCTATTTGGTAATTATTTTAATTGCATCTTGATTTGATTTAGTTCATTTTTTGCTATGCTTTTTCAACCCCAAAGGTATGTGAGAAGTCAAATACAATTATATTTACATATGTCATTTACCAATCTCTGCATATCTTATGAAAAACTACTCTTTTGAAATATGAAACTTTTTGTGAATGTTCTTTAATTTTCAACACTTAAAGTCATAAATCAAAAGAGCATATTGCCATTTACTTGAGAAGATCAACATTTAAGGGAGGACTCTCCATTCATGTTAAAATTTACTTTATAATTATAGAAATTAGTTACATAACAATATCTAAAAAATGTTGGGAAAATTCTGACACTTCAAATGTCCCTCCTCCTCAATCTATCTGCCCCAAGTTCTGAAATTTCGTCATGCCTTTGGCTAAGGCTTTCTCTCTCTTCATATCTTTCATTAGAATGCATTAGCATCACTTAAGTAGGTCAAGAAAATAAATTCTCTGGGTTTGCCAGACTCTATAACATGGCTTATGGGAAAATTCTAAAAAAAAAAGAGAAAGAAACAACAACAACAACAACAACAAAAACTCATTTCTTGTTCTGCTTACATACTGAGTGTATTGTAAATGCAGTGAATGGCAAGTTAGAAGACTGGATACTGAGAAAACGAGCTAGAAATCACACTATTTGAGGTTTTCCTAACCTATATACCTTGTTACACATGTAAATCATGTGTGAAAATTAATCCTGTGTGTGGCTGGAGATACCAGTGAACCCAGCCTGAGCTTTCCTGCACCATTGAGGCTGGGCAGAGATGGCTTGGCCTGTGACCATCCCTAAATTTGAAAGGATAGGAAGGCTCCAGGGAGAGGAGTAACACAAGGAGAGTCCTGCAGCCCAAGGTGACCCTGGAGAAGATGCTGAATCCTCCCAGCACGTGCCTGGCATCTGCTCATAGTCTAGGACTCTGCTATCTTTCTTTAGGACCTAGGATCTGTCTCAGCAGCTGGGGAAATAGAAACCAAGAGTAACCATGCTGTGAATTTGTTTCCCTTGCAAGACACTGGGTGGCAATGGCCCCCCAGGCAGCACTACAGCATGAGTGCCATGCCATGGCTACACCTCAGCAGTGCTGTAGGCCCCTTTGAATGTGTTTGGGCATTTGCTGGATGTAGACTAGTTGGCAGAGAAGGGTTGGAGGCAAAGAAGCACGGTAACTCCTCTGTAGTCCGTGTCTAGAAATTTCCTTGAGGCTTCTAGGACGCTCAGAGTCTTTTGTAGAAAGCTGCATCCTTGGAAACATGAGTCAGCGCGTGTGTGGTACTGTAGCAATCGGTGAGGCCTTCTTTTAACCAGGAAGCTAGTAAGGTTCTTTGGAGGTATGAGTGACTGCTCATGGCATTCATGGCTTACCTGACATTTATTGATTCGTTGATCTAGGCTGTATTCAGAAATGCCAGAAAATTGTCACAGAAATTTTCTTTAAAAAGAAATTTTCATGACAGAATGTTTTGAAAGTAAATTTCTAACAGTCTTCTTAGGTGATAAAAAGGGACCGCAGACCAATGTTTTTTTGGGAAGAGTTGGTGAGTTGAAGGCAGTTACTTTTAGGAGAACGTACTGAGTGAAATATAATGTTGTAGGCTCGGGAATCGGATTTGTTTCTTCGAAAGAAGTTCGACTTTCCTGTTTTATGTGTGGTCACAGGCAAGCCATGCAATCCTCCTGAGCCTTAATGGTCTCCTCTTTAAAATGGAATAATAATAATAACCTAAGAATTACTCAAATTATTGTGAGAAGTCAAGTTAGGTCATCTGTTGTAGGTACGGAAGGTGTGTGAGGTAGAGCTCCGGGGTTCCCTAGCTCACGCGTGCACGTCTGCTTCTAGTGCTTCCTGTCCACGCTCCTTTGCCCGAGGCTTTCTAGGAAGCCGTGGAAGGCTGAGACTGAGGTGCTGGGGAATTACATCCAAGAAGCGTGTCCCCAGTGATGACTGACGGAAGCCCATATGTACATCCTCAGCTCCCTTGCACCTCAGGCAGGATACCTAAGAGCCTGTGTTTTATGTAGATCTGGGCCTCATGATGTTAGAGGAGTAAGGGGCTTGACAGGATCCTCTTCATTGTCTGATTTTTCTCCCATGTTTCAGCTGTCCCCCTTCTTTCCATTGTTTCTATGCCTTACAAATTAATCACTTGCTGAGTTATCATCACCGAGTTTGTTTGGGGGAAATGCGAATGAAGACATGATCTTTGTAACTGCTAAACGACAAAAGCAAGCAAACAATACATTATTACTGTTGTACACCCTCTTACTTTCCTATTTCGTCTCAAAAGTTTCTAATTGTTGAATACCATGAAGCAATTCACTGTTCTTTTTGAACTCTTAATTTTTTCTTTCCAAGCTCTTAATTTCATGGTCTATAAGAAAAAAATTATTTGAGATCAAATGATAGTGACCGTGACAGGCTGTTACCAAGCTGCGGCTTTTGTAACATAAGTTTTCTCCCCATGGATCTCTTGATATTTTGGTGAATAACAAATGAACTCCATCCTATTTATATTTCTGTATAAATTTAGCTGTTTACAGGATGTTTGCCTGATTAATGATCAGAGAAAGAGGAATAATGGAAATACAGCAATAATAATGTGACAATCACCCTGAAGTACGCGTGGGCTATGACAAGAACAGGAAGTTTTAGGAATTCTAAATTTGTCCTGGAGGACACTTTAGTCTTTAATAAAAAGGTAAATTTCAAACATAATGGCTTTATGTCTTCATTTGAACTAATAGTTTTGATGTAAATTTTTATGAAATTTTTATAAACAAATCTTTTTTTGTCATTGATTAGTACTTCTCTGATTGAAGACCCATTTGTGTTTTCTGCTTGAAAGAAATATAAAGAAATAAGGATCATGTATCTGTATTTGAAATACAAGACTTGATCTCTTGTCTAAAAGTCTTATTTAACAAATTGATTATGATTACAGACTGTGGGGCCAGGCAGCCTGGGACAAGACTGTGATTCTTCTACCATCTTAATATTTGGTCTTATTCCAGTTGCTTAGTGTCTCTACAAAGCCTCATTTCTTCTGTCCGTAAAATGAGATTAAAATTGTGCCAGTCTCAGAAGGTCATTATGAAGGTCAATCAGAAAGAAACATGTAAACCCCTTGACATATGGTCGACAGTGTCAGCTTTTGCAATTTTTTTTAAGGGAATTCTCTTTTTTCCCCCTAATTTTTCTCTTTTGAAGTGGAAAAAAGTTGATGGTTTTGAGGTTTAAAATTTTAACATTTTGTGATTTGAAACAATGCAGCAATGTCTGTTTCCAAATTTATGTCCATTTCTTTGAAATGTTGCTTTAGGAACGACAATATTATGTTCCTCCACATAAGAGCTTTCCTTGTGCGTGTGTATCATAAGCCAAAGCTAAAACATAGATCCTTCCTCCGGTGGCTCCTATATTACATTTCTTCTTATTATAGTGTCTTGTGTACCTATTTATATTTTACAAAAAACTTAAAGAAGTAATAAATATTAGTTCTGCTTAAAGTCAAAAAGACAAATGAATATTTCCAGTAGGAATTTACCAATAATCTGTCAGTCTATATTTATTTTTCTGCTGAAATATCTGACCTGATTTCTTGCCTAATTTTTGCTTCTAAAATATCATGATTTAAAAACAAAACAAGACAAACAGTAATTTCTTGGTGCTGGGGTGAAGTTCAGAAGCTGAAGCACTTGCCTAACACAAGGCCCTGAGTTTGACTCTCCAGCACCACATAAATTAGACAAGATGGTGCACACCTCTAATCTCAGCACTGCAGGTGCTGAGGTGGGAGGATTGCCTTGAGTTCAAGGCCAGCCTGATCTCCATAGCAAGTTCAGGACCCACTGACTACAGAGCAAGCATCTGCCCCCAACAATCACACCACCACCTACGAAACAGAACATTTCTTTTCCTTTCCTTCCTTCTTTCTCTCTCCTTTCTTCTCCCTCCCTGCCACCTTTTCTGTTTTCTTCCTTTCCTTTCTTCTTCGCTCCCTCCCTGCCTCTTTCCCTCCCTCCTTCCCTTCCTTCCTTCCTTCCTTCCCTTCCTTCCTTCCTTCCTTCCTTCCTTCCTTCCTTCCTTCCTTCCTTTCTCCCTTCCTTCCCTTTTTCCTTCCTTCCTTTTTTCACCCTCTTTCTTGCTCTTTCTTCTTCCTTGTCCCTCTCTCTTTATGTTTTTCTTATTATATTAGAAAAGCCCAAAGACTTTGGAGAGACATTATTCAAGAAAGTATGTTGAGAATCTTATGTATTCAATATCTTTAATATGCCAAGGAAACTGTGCTGTTTTCCGAGGACTCAGCTGACCAGGCGGTCACTTGGTAAGGGATATCAAACAGAGAGTGACACATACTATTAAATAGCAGAGAACAATGAAATAAAAGATTTCATCCTTCTCATGGAGGAAAGAAATCCAATTATAGAAGGTGATTTAAAGATAGACTTGCTTAATAGTTTCTTATCCTCTACAGAAAGATTAAAGATGAATTACTGACTTGGTTTAGAAGGAAGGACAAATTAGAAACTTTTTTTTTTTTTTTTAACAGAACACACGCCTTGAAGATCTGGGGCTTTCAAATCAGCAGGGTCTGGAGATCTAATGGTTCAATTTTCCTAAGAACGTCAGAGGTGACGGTCAAGATTTAGGGTAAGGTGTAGAGAGGGGTTAATGTCCTTTGTGTGAAAATTGTGAGACTATACTGAAGAGGAAGATTAGAATTGAACATGATAGTGTCAGCTTCTGAAAATTACTGAAAGTTATATAAATAATATACTCACCATCACTTTCAGAGGCAAGATGACTGAAAATAAAAAGTCCATAATTTGGTATTAATAAATTTTTTTGTAGGTAAGTGGCTATTTATGACACTTGGTGGTCCCTGTAGATAAAGGTAAAGTAGAAGAAACAATTTGCTTCAATCCACCGTAGCCTTTGGGGGCCTGATCAAGATTCAGTAAGGAGGTAAAAGATCCTGATATATGAAAGTGGCCACATGTAGCTGATCTTTGATGCATGGTTACTTATGGCTTCCTGAAATTTTCTTTCTTCCCATAATGGAAATATGAACCCTTGAAGTTCCGTTAAGTTGCCAGTGCGATCAGCCGCTCTAGGATGCACTCAGATGTCCATGTCTGCAGTTGCTCTGGGGTTTCTGGCCTCACTGAGGATTGAGAATTGCTGTCTGAGAGGAAGTCGCTGCATTCTGCACCCAACACGCCGGGCAAGGAGAGATGTCATCCACCACTAAGCACCTTCTCGCGGTCCCACGTGCCCTTCTTGCCCTCCCGTTTTCTACTGTGATGTTCCTGCGCCTGGGATTGCATTAGTCATTTGTGGTGCCCGCCTCAAATTTATCCTTTCAGCCCCTGCTCAGTGTCCTCCCTATCCCAAACTTTCCGAATGCTCAGGGCTTACGTGGCAGCCCGCTTCCACCTCTGCACACCCACAGCCTCACTATGTAAAGTTTGGTCCATGAGTGAATAATGTGGTGCACCTTGGCGACACTTATTAAAAGCATACAGCCCCAGGCTCAAGGCAGACCCCCAGGATCAGAAGCTGTGTGTTAAGCAGGTCTCTGGGGGAATCTGTGCGCAGGTTAAGGGAAGAGAACAGCTGAAACGCAGCCCCATCCCGCTGAGCACTTCCCGGCAGGGTGTCTTGAATGTGTCTGCTGGGCTCATCTTGTCAAAGAGGTTATGGGTTCCGTAACAGAAAGCAGTGCCTCGCGCAGGTCTTTTGCATCCCTCTACTGTTTTGTACTGGACATACAATGACTGACAATAGTTATCCTTCTTGAATCTTATTGAATGCAGATTATGTGCCAGGCCTAGGGCCAATAATTTATATACACTATATAAACTTGTTATATAATGTATATAAATAATTTCATGGATTATCTGTGCCAGCCTTATGATACAGGATCAAATATCCATTCTAGATAAGAAATATGAGATTCATAGTGCTTAATCAAGTTATTCCAGGCCACATAGTTGACAAGGAACACAGCAGAACTCTGAAGCATAGGGTTTTAGTCACTCTGTAAACTACAGTATATACTATATTTTGTGGTTCAAGCCTAGGGACAGACGATAATGCTTGTAATGTTCTGTGGCTCCTACTCACCCATGTGGAACCAATATTTAGATTATCTGGCAAGTGTACAAACATTACTATAGGAGACAGATCTTTTCCATCTTGGTTTTCTTTATATTTTTTAATGGTAACAAAAATACATATTTTATTTTTCCTCCATTTTATTGATATATATATATATATATGTGTGTGTGTGTGTGTGTGTGTGTGTGTGTGTGTGTGTGTGCAAAATTTAAGGCTTACAATGGAGTTGAGCCTTTTATGCACATACGTATCTTGTCAAGGTGACAAGGGCTTTCCCTCTTGGTTCTCTTTGCTGGTGCCATCTTCCCACACTGCCTTCACCTGGTTTATCTTCATTTGCCTTCAGACTCCCAAATTAGTCTCATTTGCATTTTTGAGGGTGACAAAGCTCAAGTTGGCACCTGCTGTCGCTCACTCTGACTTCTGTCACTGATTTTCGCCGAAGTAGAACTAGCTGGATTGTGGTAAAGGCAGCCGTGGGGAGAGGCTGTAGATTTACTCTTATTTCTGTTGTCCTTGTCACTGTGACCATATTTTCTGTGGATAAAAGCAGAAACTTTGGCAGCAGATGGACTTGGTTCTGAAATCCGGGTCTGCCTCTTACGTGAGTTATCTTTGGCCTTGGTTCCTCAGTCTCTTCATTTATAAAATGGTGCCAATAATATCTACCTTATAAGGTTGTAGAGATAAGATAATCTATTACTGTGTAATACAGCAAATAATATTCTGAGTTCCTATCATAAGTGCTAATCACGTGTTTTGTTTGTTTCTCATCTCCTCCTGGTAGAAGGCAGGCCATCGGGCTGAGAGGCGCTGCTTTGGTGCTAATCCATTCGCAATACATTGTTCAAGTTCAGGTGCATAGCAGGTGGCTAGGAAAACTTGCTTTAAAGGTTTATGGTCACGATTAGAAATATGAAGTTTATCAAAGATCATAGAAAATGTATTTCTACTTTTCTGTCTCATTTACCTGGCACATGCTGTAGGCAGGGTTGTAGGCAGACAGGACTTTGTCTGGTTCCCTTCTAGCTGACTGTTCGTAGTGTCTCAGGCCCTCAATGATGATGGCAAATAGTAGAGGGTAGGTAGATACCTGTTAAACGGCTTTGTAGGCAATGAACTTGACAAGGTTTCAAGACTAAAGATATTTATGGACGAGCATTGTGACATCAGAATAAATTGCAAAATAGATTTGAAAACTGTGCTCTTAAGGGTTCCACCATCGTCCTAGAAATTAATGCATGTGGGGCATGTTTCTTAGGCTTAGTAGCTAGTGCACCAGATAACAAGCACGTAGAATGTGTGGCTGGATGCCTCATCTGTGCTGCAAAGCTAACAATGCTTAGCTTACCTTGGAGGGACATTGTATAATGTTGCTTAGTAATGAGCTTCAGAGCTACCAACAAGTGCTGAGCAGATGTCAATTATTTGTTAGGGATAATTTGATTCAGTTGTGCCAATTCTCAGCATTCAGGGCAAAGAGTAACCCATGACCTTAAATTTCGTTTTCAGAATTCTTCTAGGTGAAACTTTTAAGGAAGTTGAAATGATCATCAGTTTCTCTATTTTAAGCCCAGAATTTTTACTATAAATCTTGGCTGTCACATACTGTATATGGTAAAAGCAAGAGCAGTGGTCTAAGAGTTCAAGAACTGGAACGTGATGTCAGTCCTCTAATCACTGCATCTCTGGCAACATTCAGCCCGCTGGACTTTCAATATTTTTCTCTGTAAATGGATAAACAATGGATCTTTAAAATCACTTCAGCTTTAAGTTCCATGACTAAACTTAGCTTGATTATCCTCTGGCTTCTGAAGCTCAAGGAATTTAAAAAATTCTTATCCCATATGAAAAGAGCAAAGCAACATACAGGGTTTTCAGAGTCTATTATTGTGCCCTATGACTATTAACAATTCAATATTTTAAAGTATCTTTGAATTTATTAGGCCAGACAATCACTATTAATAAATTCATTTTATGCATTTCTGATATTCACGATCCCCCCCCCCCCATTTTGTTGACACGTAGAAGTCAAAATTTTAGGTTTACAATGAAGTTTAGCATTTTGTGCACATACGTGTCTTGTCAAGGTGACAAGGACTTTCCCACTCTCCTTTTGTCCCTCCCCCTCCCCTCTCCTGTCTTACTCCCCTGTTTCACTTTGTTTTTCATTCTAAGTTCCATAAGATTTCATGATTTTTTTGGTTAATGCCATCTTTCTGTGGTTAGTCCTATACTTCCAGTAAACAATAAACAAACAAAAAACAAAGCCATTTTTAATCCATTAAGAGAGTGTGAAGCAATTCACAAGAGAATAAAAAATAAGAATAAAAAATACTCAAGGGTGCTTTGAAACAAGCACCAGCCTTGTATTGGCAGGATGCACTTTTGTTTAATAGTTGGTTCTATTCGTTATTTAGAACATGTTTGAGGGAGGAAATTCTTGATTGTTGTTCATCTGGACAGGAGTACATTTTGTGCCAGGCTGAGTAAGAAGAGGCTGAGTTTTATTTTATCTGCTTTGTGCCTATACCTTTGAGGAAGACAGATTATTAAAAATTATGGACTGGTAAATATTTTCCACTTGTTTTCAAGACTGCAGTAAGTGGCACACCATGACAGGGCTTGAGGAAATTTTTTCCACTTAGGTAATATGTCATCCTGTACCAAAATTCCATTTGCCATTTTTCAAGGTCAAGGGCATGATAAAAATGTCAGTTCTCATCTCCTAAAACTTATCACTAACAGAAAAACAGGCTGAATTTTAGTCATGCATAATATAATCTCACACTTCTACAGAATGCTAAGAAGAAATGTGATGTCTTCAAATTTATTCAAGATTTATTTCTACCTACTTCTAAAATGAATTTGAAGTGACTAAGATGCTAAGAAATTTGAGCTGCAATCGGCATTTTTCATTATTTGCTGTGCTGGAGGCGATTTGGTTAGTGGAAATTTAATAGCTCAAACTGTTATTATTTGGTAGGGTGTTTTATATGTTCGTTTATTGCCTGTTTATCTTCACATGGTTTTCATCAATATTGGTGGTTCTGAAAGTGAATGTAAGTGCTTCTAAGGCTGCAGTGTTTGGAAAGCAGATTCCAAAAAACTAGCATTGCATTTCTGCGCAATGAAGTGTACACGTGTGAGAATACAGCCATTCGGGGTTACTTGACCCAGGAAGGTGACTCCTTAGAGTAGTAGCTTCAAAACTTCCAGGTTATAATTTCCTACTGTCTTCTTCAAAATTTGAAATGCAATATTTATCTCCTGAAAAATGTCTATTTTGAAGCAATCTGAAGAGGGCTGGCATTGTCACGGGGATGTTTTATTTTCATCTTGCCATTTAAGTGGGTAGCAAAGTGTAGCATGATAGAATTAATGCATTTTACTGATTCAAGGGTACACTTTAAAAAGTGTTAACCGTGTTTAAAGTCAGCATGCATAGTTTGTAGTACCTTAAAAGTGTTGACAACCTGGAGAAACAGTTTTCACTGCCGTCTATAAGCAAGTGTGGTTAAAAAAATTGAATTTTGTAGTTACCACCATCAGCAAACCATTTATAGACTAACAGAGAACCTTTATCTTAGTTGTTATGTAAAAGCCTGTAGCTGACAACTTGGTGAGATGATGGGATGACGGAAGCACCAATAATCAGAGCCAACAAGATCGGCAGGAGAGGATTGGCAGAATATCCAGAGCCATCGGCAGAAAACTCTTCAGGAATTTTATGGCTCCAATACTTCAAACTGAAAGTTTATTCAAAAGGTTTAAATCAATGGGAAGAAATTTTAGGAGTACCTTAGTGAATTCACATCACTCACATTTTATTACATATTTATGTATAAAATGACAATACAATAAATGTATGCACAGTTATTTAACAAATATTCTTATATCTTAAAAGTACACCAAGTAGTAAGTTATTATGTCATATTTAAAGCAAAATATAGTTCTCACATATTGTTTCAATCTCTACAACGATTTAATGGTTGGGACCACCAATGATGGAAAAGTAGTCTCATAGCCCCGCAGAGTCAAAAATAGTTAAGATAAAGTCAGGATATCCTGTGTTATTGTTTCAGAAAGCCTAGTACTCTTTCAAAAGACCCCACTGTTTCAGGAGCTGCCCCCCTTGATTATGGGAAAAAGTGAGAATTTGGACAACACAGATGTTTCTAATTTGGGCACCAAGCAGCTTCATGTGCCTGTATCTTATCCTGGAGCTCAAGGATCATGGGAATCTGTCTTCTAGCCTCTCTGTTCACTCCGTGATGAGCATATACCCAGCAGTAAGCTTTTATAAACAAACTTTAGGCTCCTCTCTGCCCCCCAAAAGTCTGTGGGCCTTTTTCTTTTTTGTTTCTTTGGGGGGGTTTGGATGAAATGTTATAAAGCTTGATCAAGTTCAAAATCTTATCATAATGAAGAATCTATCCTTCTGCATACTGATATAATGGACAGATAAAAACGTCCTATTTCTCCATGGAATACGTATCCCTTAAGTGAAGAAAAGGGAGGAAAGATTTACTTAGTGCACAGTTTCAGAAGGTCTCCCACTCACGTAGTCCATCCGTAGGGCAGCTGGCGATGGTGAAGGCACATGGCACAGGCTGGAGAGCTGCTCAACACATTGCAGGGAGGAGCCAAGCGAGAAAGAAGCAAAACTGGTCTCCGGAAGTCCAGAATCTTCCCAGGAAGAAGCTGCAACAATGTTCCTTCTTCCTACCTTTACTTAACTCAAGCTGGGGCCCCACACCTGGGATGGATGCCCCGCTCCCATTCTGTGGCCCACAAGTCAATGACAGACACCTGAAATCTCTGCCCTGCATGCCCCTCCCCCAATATGGATAAAGTGACTCATTCTTTCCAGGTCAAACCAGAAGTCTCTACCTCCTAATAACACCCAGTTATAAATATATGAGCCTTTTGGGGACACCCAAGATCCAAACCATAGCACTTGCCTTAGCTTATGAAATTATAACCACAACAAGAAAACCTAAATAAATATTGTTGAAGCTAAACCCAGTAACTCTTTTTCTTTCTTTCTTTCTTTCTTTCTTTCTTTCTTTCTTTCTTTCTTT